>PVIR01001143.1:0-135435 GCA_004026965.1 Petromus typicus | reverse complement strand
CTAACTTCAGAGATGACAGTCTCCCCTCCACCGAGGGCAGCTGGAAGTCAGAGGGGAGAACCAGGAAGATTCCGAGGAGAAATGATGTAGAATCTGAATTTTATTTTATTATTTATCTATTTATTTGCTTTGAGACAGGGTCTCACTTTGTCATTCATTCTGGTCCTGAACTCAGCCTCGAACTCACATCAATCCTCCCGCCTCTGCCTCCTGAGTGCTGAGATTATAGACATGAGTCACCAGTTCCAGTGTTGTTGTATGTAGTTACTGGGGATTGAATTTAGACCTTGCACTTGCAAGGCAGGCGCAGGAACCACTGACCTAAATCCCCAGCCCTAAACTCTGAATTTTAATAGAAAAGTTAGAAAGAACCAAACCGAGAGAGGAGACATTCCAAGGGAAAAATTAAAGTTGGATTTTAGAAATAGAAGACACTGCTGCCCTTATTGATCCTGTTGTCTTTTTTCCAGGGTCTGATCTACACCCAGTGTTTGCCGGACACACCCCTCAGGAGGGCTGAATGTTCTTTCGTGGTACATCTGTTACAGTCCACTGTCTAGGAAGCGTATGTGAATGGGGGTGAGGGAAGGGACTCAAAAGAATTGAGATGTGTTGTGTATAAGGACCAACTCCCCAAGGTGAATGCGACCACTGTTACTAAGAAAAATTAGAATTTAGCAAGTCTACTTGTTTTTTTCAAATTTTTTGCTACCAGGGATTGAACTCTGGCCCTTGAGCTCTCAAAGTAGGTGTGGTATCACTTGAGCTAAATCCCCAGCCCTACTTGTTTATAGGTTGTCTCCTTAAAACTTTGGCTAGTGTGTCTTTTTCTGCATCCTAAATGGAATCTACTCAGAAACTCCCTTTCATCACCCTTTGTCACTCCGACTCTTCATTACCTCATTACGAGATGTGTTCATGACCAGCACATCTTCGTTACCTCCTTTCCTTTCTCCTTCGACTTGCTTTGTCTGCCCAAAGGCACCAGTGTTTAGAGGACTATGGTTGTACCTCTGTGAACGTCTCTTCCTCTCCTCAGATTTACTAACGTTGCCTCTCCTGTCCCAGCCCTGGCAAAAACCTAAACCTGTCAGAGGAGCCTCCGTTGTCACTGCAGGCTCTTCCCCGGTCGCTGTCTCCGTGCTTGCCCTCCAACCATCCCCACGCAGGCCAGATGACCTCCTCTCCTGTCCTAACGCTGCTAGTGGTGGGTGCGCCCCTCCAGTCCCCAGGGTGATCTACATCCTAAAGAGACCCAGTGAGACCGGAGTCTAGTTAGTGAGGCTCCAGGACGGGAAGTGGGAAAAGTGATGTTCCGAACCCTGTTAATATGCTGCTCATGCTTTGCCTTTAATAAGTCCCAGAGATTGTGGGGTGTGTGTGTGTGTGTGTGTGTGTGCATGTGTGTGTGTGTGTGTAAGAGAAAAGCAGAGCCAGAGGGACCAGGATGGTGATAAATATCTGTGACAGAAGAAAGGCAAAAAAAAAAAAACCACAAGTATAAAACTAGACAATAGCCCCCAAGACAGACTGTTGTTTGCAGAAAAATTTTGTGCATGCATTTCTCTTTCATGTTGGCCTATTGAAAACCAAATTTGCATAAATGCATTCACAGACTTTTCCTCATAGTGCAGAGGAAGCACTCTTTTCCATGCCTGAGATTTCCTGCAGTCAGGAAAAAAAAAAAAAAAGTCTATGACATAGAGGGAGGAGAAGGGGACCTCGCCCAGTGAACGTCCTTAGGCAGCTTCCGGTGCCTCAGGCAGGGATGGCTTCATATCCCAGACCCATTATGACAGGAAAAATTAATTATGAGGAGGAGCTGGAGGAGGGCAGCGGGTAGGGCCTTGTCACAAGAAGCAGCAGTTTGGGATTCTGCTGAGAGAACCAAAGCTTGTTCCAGGGAGGAATAGAGCACTGCGGAAGCCAAAGTATGGAGTCCATCAGCGACAGCTGCGACAGGAGGTCATGGGAGTTGCTGGCAGACACACAGACAACACACTGTAAGGCTGATATCAAAAGACAAAGCCTGATGCGAGACGGAGGACCTCAGATTTCTTAAGACCGTGGGCCATGTTGGTTTTCCATCCCACACGGGCAGAGGAAAAGGCCAGTGGGGAGCCCCTCCCCCCAGTAATGGAGCAGTGTTTATCCACTGACAGGCTGAAGAATTCCCCAAACTATTAAGTTTTATTTTCCTTTTTTTGAGATAGGGTCTCACTTTCATAGTTCAGCCTTGAACTCACAGCAGTCCTCCTGCCTCTGCCTCCCCAGTGCTGGGATTATAGGTATGAGCCACCACACCCAGCACCGTGGTACGTGGTACTGATTGCTGGTGTCATGAATCTCCATGTCAGGTATCACTGTATGTGGTTACTGGGGATTGAACCTGGATCCTTGCACTGAGCTAAATCCCCAACCGTGTGTGTGTGTGTGTGTGTGTGTGTGTGTTTTGAATGTGTGTTGCATCTGTTTTGCTGTATTCTGGGTGACCCACACATAGACATTTGAGAACAGACCCAGTGACTTAACACAAACTTTTCAAAATAATTATCTTCTTCTCTGCAAAGTCAAGTTGTTGTATGAGTTAACTCTGGGGCCTCCTCCCACAGTAGCCTTTTAATAAGTTGTAGCGAGAAGAAAGATGAGTAGGAAGAAAGGAAACCAGGATACTATTCCAAGAAATGACTTCACCTGACATTTAACTGACTTCATGATCTATCCCAACCTCCTTTTCAAATATTACTTCTCATTTATTCCTTTAATGTACCAAATCTCTTCCCAGGGATAATTTTCTCTAAATTTAGAGTCCTTCTCTCTCTCTCTCTCTCTGAAAATGTGGTACAGCTTCATAAGTAGAAAATTGTTCCTTCCCTTCTTGAAGCAAGGGCCTCCCTTTCCTCCCACCCATGTTCACGCCTTTCCGAAGCCTGCGTTTCTTCCCCTCATTGCTCTGAGTTTATGGGCTCCAAGCATCCAAGGCTGAGCCTTGCTGAGCACAAAGAATGAGAACTGAAAGAGGAGAGGAACAGAAATTGGAGCACCAGCTTGGCAGGGACATGGGATCAGATAAGAACCAGAGAGCAGAAACACAAAGGAGGAACCTCTCTTCAGGGAACACAAGACTGGCCTTTGTGATGGAAGAAGCATCAGTCCTGAGAGCTGAGGACGCAGCCTGGCTGGGGCCATTTTCATGAATTTCAGAACATATGATCAGAGACCTCCAGCCTTATTCCCTTCTCAGCCTTCTCTTTTCCCAGGCATCGAGATTCAGGCTGGCATGGAGTAAGGTTTCAGTAACAAGGGTCTGTGAAGAAATCTGGCCAGTATGCAAATATTATCAGCAACTCAAGAAACTTCCATTGCTGGCTGGCTGTTGTGTGTCTGGCACTGTAATAGGAGTCCAACAGAAGGCGATTTCATCAAAAGACCCCCGTGCCAGAGTGCACACGAGCAGTGGGGCAGAGAGAAGAAATTATGTGCACAAATTGGAATCCACTGGCAATAGCAAAGATGCCATTGTGGGTGTCACAATGCCTACTGCAGTATTAGTTTTCATAAAACTTCAATGGAGTAAATGCTAAAATAAGTAGGCCAAGGCTGACACTGTGTATATTAGTTAGGGTTCTCTACAGGAACAGAATCAATATCAAATCTATGTACAATGACACAAAGGAATTTATCAAGTAGGCTTATTGAATCAGAAGTCAAAGAGACAAAATGGCTGCTTGTGGGATCAGAGGTGAAGAATCCAAAATGGCGGCCTACACATGGGACAGCTGGGCATTCTAGTCACAGAGACTTCAAAGTCTGGGAAGCTTACTGTAGAGTGAAGAAAACTAGAGCTCTACCAATGAAAGGAGAACATGCACTGCTTCTTTTCATTTTTATTCTATCCAAGCTATTAGACTGTTGGTTGATGTCACCGCCATCTAGGGGAGAGATTCTTTTTCAGTTTGCTGGTCCACACGTCAGCCATCTAGAGTCACACTCAGAGCTTTCTAGTCTGCTAGGCAGTTCTCACTCAACTCAAACTGACACAATGCAATTCATGATCACACTGCGCCTGTAACTACTCGGACCCTTCCCTTCCCAGTCCTGTCCTGCTCTGTGCTCCTACCAAACTGCTTGCTCCTCTGTAGTGTCAGTGAGACACTACTGTCATGAGGATTAGGAGACAATTCTTGAGAATATCACTAAGGTGGCCTTACCTGCCATTTTGAAAACGACTGAAATTTAATTTGTTTTCCTTCCCATGTCATGGCAGAGCACGCATCCTTCCTGTTCATCTTCTCCTAATAATCACTCTTTCCTGAGCCTACAGGAAGTTTGAAGTTTTGTGTCAGAATTGAGACACAGATTTTTTTTGGCCTGTTGAAGTATGACAAATGAATGTAGCTGCAAAAAAAAAAAAAGTACTACTTCGATCTTCAGTGTGAGTCTAGACCAGCAGTGGACGGCTCGTAAGGTGGCCCTAGAAGATGGTAAACTTTTAACATTGTTACATGGCCTTTTAAGAATGCTCTCATGGCTCAGTTGTGCTCTGCAAGCAGACTGTATAGGCGACAATGGAACCTTGTGTAGGGAAGGGCACAGACCAGTGCTGATTCTGCCTTCTGTGCCCACCATATACAATCAGTTGAATGGAAACCCACCTGCATGAGACGTGACACGTCCTTGTGGGATTCAACAAGTAAAACAATTACTACCAGTAATTGTGTTCCAGCTTCCAGGCATGTGTCGGTGCCTGTGGAGATGGCATTCATTGTTAAGAGGCAGACATGTGGGTTTTAATAATTTCATTATTAAACTGGGGCTTATTTCAGAAAATGATTTAAAAAGTTAAAACATGAAAAGGAAGCCTTGTTACTTGAATACATGAACTACATTGTGTATTTTATATGTGGCCCCAGCTATGCGCCCAGGCCAGCCACAAGGCAGGACACCCTTAGCCTAGACCCTGATGGCGCTGTGTACACGGGCCATCGCTCCTATCACCACAACCAAGTGGGTTGTGTCTGCACCCTGACAATAATGTTTTAAGCCGATTCTCCGGCCTCTCTAAAGACCTTGGAGGAAAGCATCATAGGCTAGAAGTTCCATCTTACACCCAGTAAACTGGGCAGAGACAGCGTGCTCATCTTCTCTGTGTTGAGTTCTCCCACTTGAAGCTCCTGCTCACCCTTAAGGCGGCTCCCTAGCCTCCCCTTTCCCCTCTGTGAGTTCACACTCAGCCACTTGGCTCTGTTCCTCCGTTACAGCCTTCCCAGAACCCTTTCGTCTGTCCTTCACTTTGAACCAGTCCAGGAACCTGCAACCTATCCCCACACGCACGTCGGACCCCTTTGATGTAGGAGTAGCTGCCGACCTGTATTTCCAGACTGCCTTCCCCATGATCCAACTTTTCTCCTTAACCTTTCCTGGTCTCTCCCCGTTCCCCCCTTCCTCCCACTCCAAGCCAGAAGCTCTCAGCAGTGAACAAGCTGGCCCAGGAGAGAAATCACTTTCTACAGCAGCCTAATAAAGTTTCAATGTGTCCAGGCTCTCTGCCATGGCGAGAATCCTTCTCTGATTTTTCTCCAACAGGAAGTTCTTCCTCAACATCAAAGATTACAAAAGAGAAGCCTCTTCAGCTCCTGGAATACAAATGTATCACAGTGCACGATGACAAAGGGCTCTGCTGTCCTCCAGCCGTGAGCGTGCCATGAAATACGGGCTCCCTTGCATGTAGCTGGGCTCCCTGTACAGACTGGTGCTGGTCTCCCTGCTGCCCCACAGGACACTGTCCACAGCTGCCTTCCCTCACTTTCTAGAACCTTCCAGAGAGCTCCTCTGGGTCTAAACATGTTCTGCCTCACCATGCGACTTGGGAAATGCAGTTGTAGTTTTCTGGCCTTCTGTCATCCATGATGTACCGTGATATATTTGTATTCCATTTCCTTGTCCATAACTTGATAACAGTCCCTCACAGGTATTTTTTAATGTCTTCTTTCAATCTATATCTCTATTGATTTGTTTTGTTTTTTTGTTTATTTGTTTGTTTTGAGACAGGGTCTCGCTTTGTGGTTCAGGCTGGCCCTGAGCTCAGCCTCAAACTCACATCACAGCAATCCTCCTGCCCCTGCCTCCCGAGTGCTGGGATTACAGGCGTGAGCCACCACGCCTGGCACTGTGGTATGTGGTACTGGTTGCTGCTGGGCGTGAGTCTCCACACCCAGTATGGTATGTGGTTACCAGGGATCGAACCTGGGTCCTTGCACTTGCAAGACAGGTGCAGGAACCACTGAGCTAAATCCCCGGCCCCTGTCTCTATTGATTTGTATACATGGCTTTTTTTTTTTTTTTTCCAGTGAAGCTTCCAGTATTTTCTCCTAGAAGCCATATCTTATAACACATTTTTATCAACTTCTACTTCATTTTTCAACAGGTTAGTAAAATTGACCAGAATTCTTTCTACCATTACCATGGTCTTGCCCAGACTTTGGCTCTTAATTTCTCCTGAGTAGACTGAGCTTCATATATTCAAGACCTCAAGTTTTACTGCTCATCTGTAAAGAAATCATATTTGCACTTTTCCTTTAGTATCTGTTTTCTAACATACTAATTGTAACTAACTTCACACGAGAACCATGAAGCTGAGAGAGAGAGGCTGGTTGTTTTCCAAGTTTCCTCATCTGAGTACTGTCATAGCCAGGGAGAAACATAAATCTTTGGATTACTATTCCATGTGCTTTTAAAAATTTATTTTTTTATCTTTTTGAGACAGGGTCTTGCTTTGTAGTTCATGCTGGCCCTGAACTCACTATGTAGCCCAGGTGAGAGCTAGACTCACAGCAATCCTCCTGCCTCTGCCTCCCGAGTATTATGAGTGTCACCATGCCCGGCACTTATATGTGGTTACTGGGGTTCGAACCTGGGTCCTTGCACTTGCAAAACAGGCACTGGAACCACTGAGCTAAATCCCCAGCCCCTCCATGTGCTTTTGTCCATGACATCCTTTGCCCTATATAGAACTCAAATATACTAATTCTTTCCGTCAGTTATTTAGTAGTTTAAGTATCTGTATCTTCTGAATAATGTAATTACCCAGTGTCTTCTATAACAATATCCACAAATGTGTACATCATCCCTAATTAAGGTTCCTTTTTTAAAAATTTATACACAGGGCCGGGGATATAGCTCAGTGGTTCTAGTGCCTGTCTTGCAAGTGTAAGGACCCGGGTTCGATCCCCTGGTTAACCACATACAATACTGGGTGTGGAGACTCACGCCCAGCACCAACCAGTACCACATACCACAGTGCCAGGCATGGTTGCTCACGTCTGTAATCCCAGCACTCGGGAGGCAGAGGCAGCAGGATTGCTGTGATGTGAGTTTGAGGCTGAGCTCAGGGCCAGCCTGAAGTACAAAGCGAGCCCCTGTCTCAAAAAAAAAAAAAAAAAATTATACACAAATAATGTTAATGTATTATTTAAAATAGTAGTAATTTTTACCTCACCCCTTATTTAGAATAAGCATGCAGTGCTAGGGAAAAAGGCTATAGTTCTTACACTTCACATTCACCGTTAGCAAGTTTAAAGAGACTCTCTGGATGGAACATTGCTGCTGCATTACAATTTAAGCTTTTTCCGGTCATTTCTATGCAACCACACTTGAGTTTTCAGTGCCCCAAATAGGAAATGGATTGAACAGGTATTAACTGAGTAATCGCTCCACATCTATGAAAATTGCAAAGTAGCTAAATTTTCTCTTAGGGCTGGTAATAACCACAAAGAGGCCAATCATAACTCCTTCCTTCAGCCTCTGAGATCCAGCACTTGAGAACTCTCTCCTACGGAAAATAAAATAAGAGACCAGCGAACATATAGAGTGCTCTATGTATTATTTAGGAACCTAAGCGAACAAGAATTTCTTTTAAACAACAATTTAAAACATGAATTATGTGACACGTGCCCTTTAGGAGCCTGAAGTCATCAAACCATAACAGCAGCTATTTCCAAGTTTATGAATTCTGAAACAGAAAAACAGTCTTCTACCCCTTTCACCTCAACTACAGATTCGAGCTAGAGTCAATAAGCCCAAGATCTGCCCCGATGGGAGAAAAGAGGACTTCAGCTGGGAAGGCGCGAGCGCCCGTACCGTACTGGCCAGGCTCTCAGGCCCAGGCGGAGCATGGCGTTCCCTGTGGGGGTGAGCAGAGGGCGCCCCACCGGCGCCGCATGCACAGGACGAGCGGCACAGACCACACCTGAGCTGCGCGGAGGGGAGGCAGAGCTTGCCGTGACTTCAGCAGGGAAGGGGAAGGATGGGAGGGTTACCGGTGTAGCAGGCAGGGCTGACTGCTCATGTGGGATGATCTGGGAGTCTAAATCCAGCCGGTTTAGCCTGGTGCTTTCCCGCGCGCCTGCAGTGTCCGGTGTGGCGCAGAACACTTCTGCACACGCTTTTCAGGGCATGCATGCCTGCGGGTCTCTCTCAGATAAGGCAAACTGAGCTCCGTTCAGGGAATGTCTCTTTACCTTAGTCATGCTGGAAAATGAAAACTAAAGTGTCGACTGTAAATTAGTAGCCAAACTTTAAGAAAGATAAACTCCGGCCAGGGGATTTAGCTCAGTGCTTCCGGTGTCTGCCTTGCAAGCCCAAGGTCCGGAGTTTGATCCCCAGTAACCACATACTACAGTGCCAGGCATGATGACTCCCAGCACTCGGAGGCAGAGGCAGGAGGATTGCTGTGAATTTGAGGCTTACCTGGGCTGCATAGTGAGGTCAGGGCCAGCCTGAACTACAAAGAGAGGTGCTATCTCAAAAAAAAAAAAAAAAAAAAAAAAAAGATAAACTCCTCCAGTGGGACGATCGCACAACTAGAAAGTGAGACTGAAAGCCAAAAGATGTGCAGAGAATTGGAACCTCTCACAGACCTGAGCAACCGGGGTCAGGGATTGATGACTCACAGACGATCTACCCAGCAGCCCAGAGGCCTGAGTTGACTCTGTATCCACTAGCATTGCCACTGGTACAGAAATCACTGCCAACAGAACCCAAGAAAGTGCAAGATTGCAAGAAAGATTGTTCTTTGCAGGTCAGGGGATGAAGACAGCCACCTGCAAGAAATCAAACAGCAGAAAGTGACACCAAGCTGAACAGTTCAGGACCCTAGAGAAATAAGTTAACACAAATATTTTCCAAGTAGACTCGAACTCATAAAGTCTCAGCAGGCCCACCGGAGAATCTGTCACTCAAAGCAAGTCACACGGGTCCCTAAGGGAAAATGTCCCCACTGATAAACAGCACACGGCCAAGATTATAAACCACATAAGGAAATGATCAGCCAGGAAGCACAATCAAGAGGAACAGCAGATAATCCTGAGCATGATGATATGAGTTTTTAAGGCTCTGGAAGAAGTATTTCCACATGTTTTCAGACATAGAGGGGTAAGTAGAAACCTCAAGGTAAGGGGCTCATGCGCAAAAAAGAAAACAAATTTTGCAAGTAATAAGCTTTAAAAAAAAAGCCCTCCAAATGTGGGGACTATCCAAGTTCACAAAGTCCATTTCTGTATCAGGGAACAAGTAAGAATGAACACTTTAGGGAAAATGCAAGGAAAACTAAAATTAAAAATGTTGAAGCATCATTTTTGTGGATTGAGAAAGTGAAGGTGGAATGAATGCAAAAATGCATGATAGGTGATGTGGAGTAGGGAAAAAATGTGCAAAAGGAAAAGGGGAGGGTGGGGAGGGTGGAGTGAAGCAGGGAAAGAAGGAGCATGGTAGGAAAGAAAAGGGTACAGGGCTCACGTCTGAGGGCTGTAGGGAAAGGGCAGAGTGAGAGTCCAGGTGTGTCATGCGCAGGTACAAGTTCTCACTGTTAAATGTGATCATATTGTGGATATAAAATGTACCAGTAAAGCCAATTTTAAAAATTTGGGAGTCAAAAGTGCTTTCTTAACGAAGAAATTTTAAGAGTACAAATTATAAAAGAGTATATGCCAACTTCATCAAACTTGCCTTATAAAAATGATGAAAGTTTCTGTAAATAAAGTTAAAAGACAAGCCACAGATTAAAGAAAACTAGCAGCACACACAGAAAGCAACAGATTGATATTCGGAATGTAACTTTCCAACTGAAATTATTGTAGGCTATTGAAGTATAAATTATGTATCAAAAATAAATATGATTATAAAGGATAGGTAGATGTTTCACAGATAAAGAATCTAAAATGTAAATAAACATGAAAAGGTACTTAAAGTTATGCCATGATTGGAATGTGTCCTCCAAAACTCACATGCTGGAAATGTGACCCCCAGCCCACAAGATAGGAAGTGTCCACAATAAGACGGGATTATTAAATCAGCGTGTTCTGCCCTCTCGAATAGGCCAGTTTCTTTATACAAGTGTGGGTTCATTATCGTGAGAATGGATGGTTGTAAACACGTGCGTGGCCTTTTCCATCCTGCTTCATCATTCATCGTGAGACACTTCATCAAACTTGCCACAAAAGCCTTCCCAGGTGCGAGAGCTATGCCTATGGACTTCCCACTTCAAGAGTCACAAGCCAAACAAATTTCATTTCTTTATAAATTACTCAGTCTTTGGGCCGGGGATTTAGCTGAGTGGTTCCAGCGTCTGCCTGGCAAGCGCAACATCCCAACATCGATCCCCGGAAACCACATACAACAGTGCCGGCATAGAGACTCAGGACCACCAGCAGTGAGCACCACATACCACAGTGCCGGGCGTGGTGTCTCACGCCTGTATTCCCAGCACTCAGGAGGCAGAGGCAGGAGGATTGCTGTGAGTTCAAGGTTGAGCTCAGGGCCAGTTTGACCTACAAAAGTGAGACTTAGTCTCAAAATAAATAAATAAAATAAAAGATAAATTATTCAGTCCTGGAGTATTATTATTAAGGTAGCAGAAAATGATTCTAAGCAGACGCATCAGTAATCAAGAAACTGTCAACAAAAAAATAATAAAATTACATTTCACAAGTAAAAAACAAAAAGCAAAGTTTGACAACAGAGATGTTGGAAAATATGTGAAAATGTCAGCACACTGATATACTGTAACTGAGCACTAAAACAGGCCATTTTGAAGGGATATTTGTCTATATTTGGTAAAACAGGTCCATAGTCTACAGAACTATACAGTTATCATTTTTCTACAATTCTCCATGTGGTGATTCATGCCCACCAGAAATCTTTTCCACATCCCACAGTGCCGGCTGTGGTGGCTCACACCTGTAATACCACACTCAGGAGGCAGAGGCAGGAGGATTGCTGAGTTTAAGGCTGAGCTCAGGACCAGCCTGAACTCCAAAGCGAGACCCTGTCTCGAAACACTAAAATAAATGAATAAATAAATAAAAATCAAAGCAAATAAAATTTTGCACTAGCAAGTGAAGGAAAAGGAGAATTCTGTATGGCAGCATTTATGTGAACTTTCAACCCATACAATTTAATGTCAAACATAAGTGTACACATTTATTTAAGCAACGTTTAGAGAGTTCACATGTATTTTCCACACAATGGCGGAGAAAGATGGCCAACAACTTCATGACTATCGTTGTCTAGATGCAGAAGAATAGGAGTCACGTTAGAAGTTGCATCGGCCAGTTAGGTAAGGTTATGCTCTGCTAACAATTCCACACTGTAATGGAAGGACAGGAGTTGCTGGCCATTAAAATTTCCAACTCACAAGGCCGTTGGTCAGAACCAGTCACATGATCCTGCAAAGGCAGCAGAGAAATGAGAGAACAAGAGCATTGGCATTATAAATTTCCTGAACTAGGCTGAAACATTAGAACTTCAGTTGATTATTAATGTCCTATTATTCAATTTTTTAAAAGTGAAGCACAAATTACAAAATGATAATGTTCTGGATGATAGCAACTTGGACAGATATGTTTTGTATTCATATTTCTCTGGATGTTCTTTAGGATATGGTTAAAAACTCTAAGTCATTACACTTCAGTGTAAATTAGATTATTAGCCTGTGAGATCAAAACCAAAAATAGAAAAGATAAAACTGACATAGGCTGAGGTCAAACCTTAGCTACTAAAAAATTCCCCCATTACTTTCAATAAGTAGGATAGTTCCTTAGAATAGCAGAAAATTTCATCTTAGACCAGGCATGGCATCTGCCTGTAAATGCAGCACTCAGGAGGCTGAGTTGGGATCGCTGTAAATTCAAGGCCAGCCTGACTACATAGCAAAAACCTGTCTCACAAAGCTAAAACATGAACAACACCAACAAAAAAATCTCTATAACAATCACTGTTTAAATCAAGTCTCATCTTTCATCGCTTCAATCAAATCGAAGTATCAATGTCTTCAGTAAGTCAACATCTTAGCACATTTGTTGGTAATCTTAACTCCCCTCCACATCAATCCTTTGTTGTAAATATCAATGATATTTTGGTTAAAAAAAAAAGACTAAAATATGCCTCATCACCTACAGAAAATTAACCTAAATTATTATGCACAGTAAACAAAGGGAAAGCATTTTACTGTGTTTCTGCTGTCACACAGTAAATATATTTTTTATGTAGCGTTTCAGTCTTTCCATGACTGTCCCTTCCACTGAGGCTCTCCACATTCCCAGAAGGTGGACAGAGCAGGTACTGATGATCCACGGTGGACAGTTGAAGACTTCGAGTCAGGGAAAGTTCGCTGAAATCCTTCAACAAGCTCCCAGCAGAGCTGTTGTGAGGACCCAGCTCGTAGGAAGACGTGCTGTGCCCACCTTGTCGCTCTGCCAGTGCAGGGCGGCAGTTTCAAGTTCTTGTTCCCCAGAAGGGGCCTGATTCTTTCGCAGCGTGGACAGACATCCACACGCATCTCTTTGGGAGACGAGATTCGGTGCAGTATGATTTTGAGACACTCAAGAAACTGAGGAAGAAATCTGGCAACTTCTGAACCGGAAACTATAGTGCTAGATTTACAACAGGCTAGAAACTTTCAAATCAGAGGTGGGACGAATATTTGCCCAGCATCAGGAAGAGAAAAAAACAGTAGACAGAAACCAGAATGCCGTGTTTTATATCCCAGCTCTGCTACTTGCGGGCCTTATGTCTGGGGGCGCCCTTCCCTCCCAGCTTTTCAGTTCTTCTGATGAATAAATTAAAGTAGATTATTTCACAGGCTCCTTCTGGCCTCAGCATCTTTTAAGGCCCTGAAATATTTAAATTTGTGCAATGTAAGGACATGTCCCTTATTCTTCTAGAACACACACACACACACACACACACACACACACAGTGGATTCACCGAAGACTCCCTATAGAAGAAATGTGAATCAGAAAACTGAATTTGTGCAAAAAAACATGAAAATCACCAACTTTTCCAAAATCATCCAATTCTTCTCCGATTAACAGATGGGATGCAGTTTGACTGAGCTAATCAAGAGAAGCAGCTGCTGTCTTAGCAGCCACCCCACATGAGTGACACTAATGAGACAGATGAAATATTCGAGAGCCCAAGACTGCTCAAGACCTACTGCCACGATGCCAGAGTCACAGCGGGCATGTTTACACTTTAGTCATCCCCGCTAAAAATAGAAGGTGTAAATGATATTTCTTTGAATGATGATAATTATGATGTATGGCCTGACCAAGCCTCCCAGGCAAATGTCCCCAAAAGAACAAAAGGATACATAGTATCATTAAAAAAAAGAATGTAGCGAGTTGACATGAGAGAAGGAAGAGCTTCAACATCAGATACAGAATTTTTGGTTGGATTTGGTTATCAGTAGTGTGCATTTTATTACAAGACCCCACAACAATGTGGGGAGATTATATTATTCACAAAAATGCCCTTTGTTTTTTTCTTATCTTTCTCTGTTTTTTTTTTTTTAGACAGGGTCTTGCTTTGTAGTTCAGGCTGGCCCTGAACTCACTAAGTAGCTCAGGTTACTGTCAAACTCAAAGCAATCCTCCTGCCTCTGCCTCTTGAGTGCTGGGATTACAGGCATGAGCCACCATGCCTGGAATGTGCTGTTGATTTCCTGGTGGGTGTGAGTCACCACGCCCGCTACTGTTGTGAGTGGTTATTGGAGATCAAATTCGGGACCTTGCACTTGCCAGGCAGATGCTGGAATCACTGAAATCCCTGGCCCCCAAGATGCCATTTCTGTTAAAGAGTCCCTGCATCATTCTTCTTGGCTTGCTTATACTTTACTTTTCTAGAAAAAAAAAATTGAAAAAGAAAATTTTCTAACTTCTTGCTCTTGAGAAATGTGGTGCTAATTTGAGTGTGGACACCTCCACATCCCCAGGTGCCTTATGGGGAGACTCCTGCACTTGCAGGGTGAATAGAAACTTGGCTGGGCTGACTTGGGTGGCTGATCAGGAAGCTGTTATGGTAATTTAAGTGAGAACTGATATCGGATTTGACCTGGGCAGTGACTATCTTATGTTCAGTGTGAATTTTCTAATTTATGAAGTTCCCCATAAGAACTGCTATGCTAAGGCCTTTCTCAAGTGGATAAAGAGTTAAGAGCCACTGTGGCTTGTATCTTGATGTCTCCCCAAAGCCTCATGCCCTCAGAGGTATCACTTTTTGGGGTTGAATAGATGATGGGTGTGTGATACTGGGATTGGGGGTGTGTGATAACTCAATTGGTTTAACATAGTTCTGGGTGTGGGTAATGAAAAGTTCATCTTAGCCATGGCAGCACCGACCAATAGACTTGTAGTGGAATGGAGTAAAAAGGGAAAGGAAGGCTTGCTGCTGACGGCTTCCTGCCTGCCGTGCCGTGACCCTTTTCCCTCTGCTATGCTGCGCTGCTTTGAAACCAGCTGAAAATGGACTGAGACCTCTACAAACTGTGAGCTGAAATAAATCTTTCCTCTTCACTTTGGGTAGCAAGTATTTTGTCCCTTCAATGAGAAAAGTAATTAAGACTAAAGACAAATGCAATCGGTAGGAAACTTTTCAAAGTCACTTACGTAGCTGTCACATGTACTTACAGACATGTAAATGTAAAACATGCATCTATTATAGCATGATTCCTGATGAACCTCTATAGCACCAACCACTTGTTTTATGAAAATGTTAGCATTATCTTCATAGTGAAATTGTACTTTTTATAAGCATGAGTTTAACAAGATCTCTAATAGTGAGAGAAATCCTGGCTTATTTCTCATTCAAATCTGCCTACTTGCTTATTAATATATTTCCTGAAAACCAAAACATGCATACAGATATTTACAAAGGAAGAAGATGTGGCTGTCCAAGTCAAAGGACTCAGAGCCTCCTCAGGTGTGAATCATGACACTTGTGTTCTATCCTCTCGACTGGGGCTGTGACTCAGTGAGTGATCCGACCTTAATTATGTCAGACCTTCATGTCCATCTATAAAGTGATACAGTCATAGGTGGCTCCGAGGTACCCATTTGTGACGCGGCTCAGACGCCGAGGGTAGGTCTGTAAGATGTGCTGAGCTCCCGTTCTCAGAGTCCCATGGTGCATCATTACTTTGTTGGTGGTGGTTTGGCACAGCTGAGAGCCTGTGGCTGGTGAGACTGAGTCTCCAGAGCGAGCAGATGAGTCGTGTGTCAAAGGCTCTGAAACTCGATGGAGTCAGCCATCTTGGAGATACCCGGCCAGCCACGCAGGAGAGGATCTCGGCTTAGAGAAGTCAGACCCAAACTGGACAAACGAGAAACAGAGTGAGCGTGGAACTGGATGTAGTGGTTCCTCGGCTTCATCATTTTTGTTCGTCAGTGGACGCAGTTTGGCCCTGTTTTTCCGGGAACTTATTGTTCCCTCCTGTGTTTTTGGAGGAGATGGGGAAATGACACTGCTTATAATCTCCTCCTTGTTTTGGAAACCAACATGGTGCTATCCAAACGTGTCACACGTTGGAGATCTGTTTCCTACAGAGCATCCCTTACGCCGGAGTGAAGGGCTCTTGTCAGGTAACCAATAGAACAAAATCAAGACCCTGATGATCCTTTCGGAAGACCAGCAACATGCTTCCCACAGCTAAAGAAAGTAGGGCTAGATTGAGTGGCTCGTTCATCTGATGCTTATTGAAAATAAAGTTTTTACACACCCAGTGCTGAGAGGCTGGGGAGTGTGAAGACCACCGCAGTTGCTGTTCGTTATTTGAGGACTGGATATTTCTGGATGCACCTCCTTGCTGAAATTTATCTGTCCCCCACAAGTCAATGCACTCAGAGCCTCTGTGGTCTTCTACTTGTGGGTATCAACAGTGGAGAACTTAGGTCATCACAACGCACATGTTACCAGCTGAGGTAGAGTGATATTCCTCCTTCCTTTAGCCATCATACTGTGTTCTTTTGTAATATCCTTTGAGCTGCGCTTTTTTTCATTTTTGTGGATTTTTTCAGCTGTGGGCTTTTATAACAGGCTATACCCCTAGCCCTTTCGATTTTTTAAAAAAATATTGATTTTTGAATAAGATCATGCTAACTGGGTAAATTGGTCAGGCTGAGCTCGAGCTCCTGTTTTCCTGCCTCAGCCTACCTTTGTTCCTAGCTCGTTTTTGTTTTTCTCATAGTGCTTTCACTGTTTAATGCAGCTTCGGGTAGTGCTCAAACGGCATTCCGACACACAAGAGCATATTGCTTTTTAAACAGAAAAGCTTCATTCAGGCCAAACTGGAGGTGTTGACAATCATTCAGTGTTAATGATCAATAATATCTGTCAAGTAAGTTTCCACAGAAACTTACGTCCAACCGGGTTCTCTGTTGATTGGCTGATGAACACGTGACCAGACGCCCCTGGGCACCTACACCTGTATCTCATGGCTCAGTATTCACTAACTCAGCCTTCATGGCAACTTGATAACTACAGTGAAGAAGAAATCAGCTGCATCCAGCTGATCCCACCAACAGTCCGGCACGGCTCCCACGCTACAGGAACACAGTGCTACAGGACCAGGAGAGGAAGAGCATCTGGCGTGGCCTCGGAGATGACTGCGTGACGGTGGAACTACCGGAAGTCACCTTCTAAGACCCTGAGTGGAAAATCCATGAATGCACCAGGATGAAAAAGGGTCGGTGGAGAAAGAGGGGAACTACATGCAAAAGAGGGGTGCTCTGACAGACCTCGCCACCCTGAGTGAAGGGGTTGGAAGAGCAGGCAAGTCAGAATCCGCAAATTGCACGCACATCTCAGCCCCAGGCAAGGGTCTAGAGTCTCTCTGCAAGGTTCGGGCAGTGATGTTCCCAACAGCATGTCAACTGTGAAAACTGGCTCAAGATCTATAATCAAATCTACGATTCTCCCTTTGGAAGCCTGGCCTCTAGAAACTCCTAGGTCGGTGCAGCTCCTCCTTTGATGCCCTCTGGCTTCCCGGGTACCTCACTGCGAGCGGCTTCTCCACTGTGTCCGCCTGCCACGCCCTCTTGTCTCAGAGCCAGCCTACTTCAGCCCAAAACCTCTCCAAATGGAGCCAAGACAAATCTCTCCTCCCTCAGGTTGTAGGTGTCCGGTATTGTGTCCCTTGAAAGAAAGTGACTAAGATAATTCTTGCTGAAGATCAACGACGTGGAAAGACAAAAAGTAAATTGTGTTTTTTTGTTTCACTTTTAGAATAGCAAGCAAGGAACAAGCACTATGATGCTCCAGGAGTTAAGACCCTGAGGACTCTGTGCACATCCACACCACCAAAGGAACTTGCTGCCTAGCAAGTTTTAAATGAGCATTTACTAGATGCCCGGTACAGTGCAAAGCGATACAAGTGACACAGGCAAAAGGTCATGTGACATTTTACACAGCTTCCCCTTCCCGCCTCCAAGCCGATCACGTGTAGGCCAGCCCTCCCGTCAGCCTTCTGAATTAGGTTTTATGACCCCTGTTTTATGGAAGAGAAAACCAAAGCTCCAAATGATTAAGAGACTTTTTGAAGGGCATGTAGCTTCTCACTGGCAGAAGCAGGAACTAAGTTCCACTTTGATCCTGAATCTAGACACGGTCACAGAAAATGTCTCTGACCCCAGGAAACCTGCCTTACGTGATGCATTCCTGGTGCCAGCACAGACTGCGAAGCCTGAGGAATAAGGAGTTGGTTTTATAGGGACATTCAGAGGACAGAAGTCTGAGTCCACAGTGCCCTGCTGTTCCCACTTAGCATAAGAACAAATGACCCTTGTTACCGGAGGTGGGGGAAGAAGCCACCCCAGGCGCATCTGCACCTGGAAGTCCAGGAGCAGGGAGGACCCTCCACCAGACCGGGGACCAGTGCTGTGCAGGCTGACTCAGTTCACGGAGGGATTGGAGGGATCTTTCAGGGTGGAAAGTCTGAGCTCCAGCCTGTGCCGAGGGTTGTTCCCAGCCTGGGAAGCCTTGGGATGGACAGGACGTCGTCCATAGAGGGCTGGCCACAGAGCCTGATCACCCTTTCATTTTTGCCTCCTCCTCCTCCTGCACCCTCTGTCCTGAACAAATGACCTTCAGCCTCTTAGGGTCTCCTGGGGTCGGGCACAGTCTCCTCAGACTGGCGGTTTTTACCGCCCGCCTCCCCAGCACAGCCCTGTGTGGCCTGGTGGCCTCCGTCTCCTCCCTCTCTCTGCAGTGCTTGCTTTTTTCCCTGCATTGCTGAAGTCCAGCTCAGCCCTCAGAGTTTAGTTTAAACACTATCTGTCCTCTTCAAAACCTGCCCCCAGTTCCTGCTGCTCCTTCACGATATCGCCCCTTTCAGCCTGTTTCTTGCTTTGCCTCGTCCTAGCCAGGGCTGCCAGCCTGTCTGCATCCTCGAGTCCCGGGACAGGTGTCCTTATTCCGTCCTGCAGCAAAATGCCTGACACTTGGTCGATGTTCATTTTCTCTTTTTTTAAAAAAAAAAAATATGTAAGGAGCATGTCCTTGAAAGCAGGATAGTTCAGTTCAAGTTTAATTTAACTAAGGTAGCAAAGTTCACCTTAGCAAACTGGTACTGTGAAGGAAAACCATCTGAAATTTAATCTTGACTCACCTGCCCTTTAAATGACAGTCTGATTTCACTGTACTCTTTATTATAATAACTTCTCAACTGGTTATTAGCATTACTGATGAAGTTGGAAGACTGATTCATCTGACTATTGTGTCTTAGGAAACACTTAATTATTAAATCCCACACTGATAGTTAGAAAGCCCTATTATTTCAGAGTGGGCTAGCAAATACCATGCAAGTATCCCTCAATTACTGAAACAGAAACTGTCTCCCAGCATGCACCAGTGAAATCTCAGACATCAAATGGTCCACTCACCAAGGTAAGCCGCATTATTAGAGGCAGACGGTGTAGAGTACAACGCCCTGCGCTGCTCTGAAATGATAGACTTTTATGGGGGAAGTGTCACCTCTGGCTGATTGATCTTTGTCCTTCCCAAAGCCTGGCCAAGTTCAAGGTGGGCAAAGCAAGTGAAAAATCTGCCGTGTGCGGAAGGCTGGGGGCTGCAGTGTCACAGTGGTAATGAGGCGTGGTGAAGCTCAGGCCAACGAAAATGTTCTAATAGAGCCCCCCGGAGACTGGGCCCGGCCGGCAGACCCTGAGGGACCCACTGAGAGCTGGGGAAGTTTCCACTTGAGTCCCGAGGCCACGTCAGAAGGGTCATGCTGCAATCTAGACTGTGCCCTCCTCTCCCTTCTGTGAGCTCTTGCCAAAATCAGACTCTTGAACTGCAAGAGTCCAGGGAGGCTTGGGCAGCCCAAGTCCCCCAGGGGACACTCCAGGCCTCAGGAAGGGGCGCAGCTGACCCCATTCTCCCAGCCCTCACACTTCCTGGCTGGGCAGCTATGGCACAGAGCTGGGCACACAGACAGGACTGAATCTGCGTTGGCTGCTGCCCTGACGACTGGTAAAGGCAGCAGCCACGATGGGGTCTGTAAGGCTACTTCCAACACACCCCAGCCCGACAGGGCCTCTGACTCACAACCTGTCAGACCAAGCCTAGGCCTTCCTGGTTTCCTGAATCTCCCGGTCTAAAACGGAAAGTCTCCTAACAGGTGTTTGAAAACAATGGTCTCGACAGCCCCACTGTTAATCTGCCACTTTTTCTCTGCGCGTGCGGAGTACTGCAAGTGATCCTGCAGACTCGTTCTTTAGGGCAATGACCCTCTCTGGCCTGAGAGCTTAGGGAAGACCTTCTGGTGATCCCGCCAGCAACCGCGGCCCGAAGGCAAGGAAGAACTGAGCGGGGCTGAGCCCAGAATTGGGGGGGAGGGGCCGAGCTGGGGTTTGGGGAGGCTGGGGGAGGGGCCGAGCTGGGGTTTGGGGTGGCTGAGAGCGCTGCCCTGGCCGGAGGGTGGCTGTCCTGAGTGCCTCGCGGGCCTGGGAGGGGATCGTGAGTGTGGAAGCATTAATTTAAGCAGGGCAGGCTTCCTTGTCCACGGCAGGCCGAGAAGGCAAGGCTGACAGCAGAGCAGGGATTCCCGGGAGCGCAGAGTCCGCGCCAGCGCCGGAGCAGAGAGCAGCGGCAGGCGTGGCTGCGGGTCCCGGGCTGGTGAGGGAGCCGCACGAATGGGGTCCTGGCGGGGCGGGGGAGGGTAGGGGGCGTGGCGGGGAGGTGATCCGGGAGGGGCTGGAGGCGGTGTCGGGATCTAGGGCGTGGTCGGGCGGGGCTGGAGGTGGGAAGGGGCGGGACAGGAGGCGGGAATTGGTCTCTGGGCGTGGTCAGGGGAAGCCTGGAGGCGGGACGGGGGCGAGGATGGAGGCGGGGAGAGATCCTGGGCGTGGTCAGGCGGGACTGGAGGCGGGACCGGCTGGCTCCGCGGTTTCCAGGCTGCAGCGCCGGCAAAGGCGTCCTCACGGCGGCGGCGGCGGTGGAGGTGGCGGCGGCGGCGGCGGCGACTGGTGAGTGGCTCAGGCGGCCGGTGCGTCGGCCGGGTCGGTCCGAGCGGCAGAGGGGTCTGTCGGCCAGGCCTCGGGAGCCAGGGGGGCGCCCTGGACCCCTGCCATTCCTGTGGCTCGCGGAGCGCTGCAGCCTCGGGGCCGGGAAGCGGTGGACGAACGCCGAGGACCGGACCCGAGCGCGGTTGGTGGCCCGGCTGGGGTGCGCTGTTGCGGTCGCCCGGCTTTGGAAGGGCCTCTTGTTCCAGACCACCCCCTCAGCCACTCCCTCCTCCCCCAGGGAAGGACAGCTGCGGAGCCCTCGTTCCCGAGACCCCATTCCGTGGCCCTCTCCGCCCCTGCCAGGCCGCTCCCTGCCCAGCTCCCCGCGGCCCAGAGGCAGCGCCAGCACCCCCACTGCCTGCACCCGGTCCCTCGCTGTTACCTGCCGCAGGACCCCACCTCCCACCACCTTCCCTGCAGCCCAGCCTGGCCAGAGATACTGCCGATCTGATGATCCTGGGCTTCGGAGACAGTCTGACCCACTTCCCAGGAGGCTGATCCCAGGCCCGGTGTCCTTGTTGATGGAGACACCCGCCTGAAGGACTGAGCTCACCTCCGTCGGAACGGGCCAGCAGGTCCCTGGTTCCTTGCGGGCTACTCAGACTTATTGGCCACGGTCGGTCGGCAGAGACCAGGGCCAAGGGCTTTGGCATTTAAGGCCTTCAAAGCCATCTGCCCACCCCCACCCTACCCCCGCAGCTGCCCAGAATTCCCTCCAGGCGCTGTGGGGTTACCTGGTCCGGTGCTAAGGGCAAGAGCTTCTGGGGTCTGGGCCTGGCCTCCTGCCTTGGCTGTTGTTTACCCGGGAAACTCAGAGGAGAGTTATTGGCTGTGGTCTGGGATTCTGGGAATCCCCACCGCTCGGAGGGTTCCCTCCTTTCCCTGTTAGAAACTTCACCCGTTCTTAGCTCTTATCGATCGCCCTCGGCCCTGGACAGGCCTGAGCCACCTGCAAGTGGGATCCCCAGGGCGCAGCAAGCTGGTGCGAGGCCTGCAGGTCGGCAGTAGAAGGTGCCTCCAGCAGGTCTGGTCTTGAGGGCTGGGTCAGAGGAAGGGCTGTCAGGATCTCCCACGGGGATCCAAGGCTTTTTTGCCGGAGAGAAGAGACAGAGAGGGGGGCTGTTTTGCCTGCATGTTTCTGTCCTATGTTGCTATGGTGACAGTTTTGCCTCTCTTCTTCCCTCTGCCTCTTCTGGGAGCTGGTTTTTATTGGTCTGTTGTCCTGTCTTTTATGACTCTAATTTCTCTTTTCTACTTGCTCTGAAATAAACAGTCATAAACATGGGGGGCTGGGTCCAGGCTGGGGATATGGCAAACTTTGCTTCCTGCTGTCTCTGGGTTCCTGTGAGGGGAGCGTATATGAGGGGCTCAGATCTGCCCACGCTCCCTCCTGCTCAGCTCTGGGACTGGGGCATCAGCGTCTCTGTTGGGCACACAATGGGTAAGCACACTGCTTGGTGTAATAATAGATGCCAAATGCCAACGGGAGCTCACTGATGTGCCTTCCTTTCTTCTTCACCAGAGTGTCTTGGGGGAGGGGCAGACCCGGCTTTGCAGATGAGGAAACAGCTCCCAGCAAGGGCCAGTTTCCTCTGAGGTCGCACTGGTGTGAACACACACTCTACCTAACTTTCAGCGACGGACCGGAAACTGGTACAGCTGGTGTGTGGTTCTGCCTCCCACGCTATTGACTACTTGGTCCTGTTCCCAGAGGGACCTCAGCCCCTAACGTAGGGGCTTTTTGAAGGCTCATGGGGAGTGTCCTTAGTTTCCCCACCCTTGGATGAGTTGTTGCAGACAAGGCACAGGGAGCCAGCCATGCGTCGTGTTCCTCTCCCCTTGACCCCAACTCTAGGGACCCAAGTCAACAACAGAGTGAAGCCGCTGTGACTTCCTGTTTTACTTAGAAACGGAGACTTCAGCTTGCCTGTCTTCCCAGGCAGGGCCCAGACGCAGCTGGATGAAGCAGGAGACACAGGCAGCCCAGAGCAAGTGAGGAGTCCTGTGCCATACAGGGCCATAAAGTCACCCGGCGTTCCCTGTCAGTGCCACTGTCCATGGGGCTGCCCTGCTGTCAGTTTGCTCTCTGTGGAGCTATTGTCTGTCCCTGTCTCTTCCCTTCACCCAGTGACAGCTTGAAAAGTCAAGGGCATCAGCAGCCTTGTCACAGCACCCACCACAAAGGACCCAGGCAGTTCACTCAGTCAACCGACCAGTGCTTTGTCTTTAAAGTGCAGTTGGCTGCATCTGACCTGAGGTGGTACGTGGTGGTTTCCTCCAAGGAGAGCTTTGAAGGGTTAAGTGGTGAAGGGCAGAGCTCAGAGTTGCAGAAGTCTCTGTGCAGGGACTGAGCTGCACTCGGCCAGCCTTGGTGTGAGTCCAGGCCTCCGTTTCCATGCCCTCTCGTGTGGGAGGCTTCTACTCTGTGTGAACCAAATGCAGCTTGAGGAACTAGTAATTAGAAATGAGCAATATTCTTGGTTTCAGAAACCGTATTCTGGTGTAAAAGGTAAACTTGGAAAGCAATCTTTGTGCTAAAGAGATGGTGGATGGGGGCGGGGCCCAGCGCCAGAGATGGCCACTCGGTGGCTCACTCACCGGGTAGTGTTGAATTAGGGGGTCTCTGCATGGGGGCTAGAGTCCCACTGGCTTAACACAGGGTGGTCTCACCTGCTTCACTGAGTGTTTTTAAGAAATCTATCAGTATGTATTTGTGACCCATCATAAATATATATTGACGTGTATGCATTGACATATATGCATGACCCATTTTTCTTGCCCATCCCTCCCCAACCCCCATTGCTGAGTTTTGACTTGTCCCTTTTAGTAGCCTCTGGTTCCTACTTTGTGTTGGTTCAAATCCTTTCTCTGGAGTAGAGGCCTTTCCCTTCCAAGATGACATAATGATCAGAAAGAAAGAGGCTCTGGAAACAGAAATGACCATTCGCATTCGACTCCTGCTGCAGCCTGACGGCATATCTTACTTCTGTGAGGCTCAGCTCTGTATCTGTAAAAATGCAATTAGACTTGCCCACTCGGAATTAAATCAGCTTGTGTATTCATAGGGCATGGCATGGTGCCCACCCCATGGTAGACGTGCTGCTGTTTAGTTCTATTGATTAGGAAAGACTTTGCAGTTACCGGGCCTCTGGGTCCTCTTAGGACTGTGGTAGAGAACTCTTCTGATGAATTCTGGCCATCGGGGATCTATTCATTATCTGGCGAGGTTGGAAATTACTCATACGTAGGCTCCCAGTTATTGCTAAAGATTACTGCTAGCTTATCTTCAAGTTATCTCTCACCAGATAAGCAGTGTTCTGGGCCACTGTGATAATGCGTGAATATCCAGCATGTTTTTTGTTTTATTTTCTCGAAAGAGAATAAATTTGAAATGACAGCGGTCATGCTCAACATCCCGTAGCTCTGTGACTTTAGTCTTATTGGCCCCATTTTACAATGAAGGAAGCTGGGAAAGAGTAGAGGGACTTGCATAGTGTCTGGCAGCTAGTAAGTGGCAAGGCTAGAATTTCAAAGTAGATCCTGCTTGCTCTTTGTGCCACGGTAACAGATCTTGTCATTTCCTTGGCTGGCAGGCAGTGACCTAAAATAATTGTGCTCGGAGAATGCAAGCAGAGTTTAATAGGGGCAGAACTGGTCAGTGGTGTAATTCCAACTCACAGTAAATATTTAGAGACTTTATTAGAGTTGTGCTGTCAGCACAGCATTAACGAGGCTTTCTGCAGCTGGCTCAGGGTTTGTTTTTGTCGGTTATGAGTAGAAGAAGAGGTTGACAGGTTGGAGTTCAGAGAAGATCTGTCCCAGTGCTAGGAGTAGTTTCCCGAGCATAAGAGTGGATGGCCAGTTTGGCATTGAGGTGACTGAAGCTTTTGAACAGGCTCAGGTCTTATGATTGATCTTGTGAATGGAAAGTGCTAGCAGGTGCTTACCTGGGATGGGGCAACGGGAGACGCAGTGAAACTACCACATGCAGGGGTGAATCGTTCCTCAAATGCAAGGGTGACATGCAGTGCAATTCCCAGGACAGCTCATGTCTGGGAAGATGGAAATGCAGCCAAACCTTGGTTTGCGAGCATAACTCCTTCCAGAACATGCTCGTAATCCAAAGCACTTGTGTCTCAGAGCGAATTTTTCTCTAAGAAATAACAGAGACTCAGATCATTCATTCCACAGTCCAAAAGATATTCATGTAAAATAATTACAATACTGTAATATAGTAAACAATAATTTTAAAAATACAATATATCAAGAAAAATACACACATTAACCAGCACTTTGCCTGCGAGAACCTTCGTGGCTGGTGAGGGGGAGGTGAGAGAGGAAGGTCTTGTGTAGCATGACTTTCACTATCACTCACAGAATCACTATCAAGCCCAATGGAATCTTTTTTCCTGCAGCTTTAAAAACCTGTCCAATGACACTTACTTTTGCCCCCTTTGGAGGATTTTGCAGAAATGTGATATGGTATTTATTGTTGTTAAACAGACTCAGTGCTTGCACCGCTACCCCCTTACTTGGGTGGTGCTTTTATGCAAAACTTTGCACTGTTTTTGTCGTATTTTGCGCATCGCCCTAATCTCATTGGAAGTGAGGGATCCCTAGGCCTTTTCTCGTCCCCCGCTGTGGAAGAGATCACCTCCATAGCTTCTTGCTGCTGAGAGATGATCACCTCTAATTCTGAAGAGAGACAGACAGAGACAGAGAGACAGAGAGAGAGGAAAGAACCATTGACTGCTGTGATCATGTGACACTCGGCATCATGTACGACTCCTTGGTAAGACCTAGACTCCTTGGTAAGACATAGCTTGTTTAGCAAGTGAAAATGTATTAGGAGTGTCGGCTCCTCTTGCCAAGCACTGGCAGAACAAGTTACTCGCAATCCAAGGTTTTATTATATTGGAAAGAAACCATCACTGGGTCTGTTCCAACCTCTCTCAGGTAATTTAGAAGCCTTATTTCCCTGATTTAAGAACCTTTTGCCTCAACCAAACCAAGACCTGAAGACAGGCACCATATTCCCCAGCACTGCAGACAGATGCTTTCCTGTTTGCAATTAGCTCAGGACCTGAGCCTCATATTTGCTTATTTAATGACTTCACTTTCTAATAAAAATTCCACGTTGCACAGATAATTAGATCTTTTAAATCAAACTGGGGAGGGAGAGGGGCCCCCAAAGAGTTTAACTGCAGTTTTATGGTGAATCAAGTATGAAAATGGGCTTGTTCATCCGGATAACAGACGTGCACTGCGTGGGGCTGTCGCACGTGAGCATGTGGGATCCGAGTGGGCCCTGTTCTCACTACCCTTGAGTGGCCCCCACTCTGAGAGGAAGGAGGAAGGAAGCATGAGTCCACATGGAGTGTGGCCAGGGTCATGCAGGGTGAGCGCAGCGGTGACAGCAGAAAGAGGAAATGTTGCTGTGCCAACTGTCATGGCAGCTGAGCCATTTTGACCACAGGGTGTGGGGAACACCTGGATCCCAGCTGACAGTGCACACGGAGGAGGCATGAGACAGCAAAGCCCTTGTCGGGCCTCAGTAACCCCTGCATCTACCAGAGAAGGAAGGAGAGGGCCCTTGGGTTTCTACAACTCACACGAGCAGGTCGGCTTCCATAGCTAGAAGGGCTTTTCTGCATTCATCCCGCAAGTCCAGCAGCTGAATTCTTTTCCCCAAGTGTCAGGTGAAGAAGAGAAATCTGACAGCCACAGATGGCATGGATGTCCAGGGAGAGCTGGGGATGGGGAGCACAAAGAGCATTTTCACAGAACCCTCCGAAGAGCTGAGAAATCTTTCCCCGCTCTCAGAAAGGAAACTACTTTCTGATTGTCCGGACAGTCAAGGCTGGTGACAGTGGAAGAGCCAGGAAAACACATGGGCAGGGCAGACCATGGCTCAGAATCTCCATAGGATGAGGAAGGTGTCGCCTCGCAGGGTTCTTGGCTCCCTCTAAGTTAATGTCCTTGAAGAAAGTGTGGTGATTCTCAGGTGTTAAAGTAAGTGAAACTGCACAGATATTGTCTGGTCGAGAGGAGCAATGGCTGACACTTCCTGTCCCTGCCAGGAAATTTCCGGTTCTCTCATTCCCGGTTGTAACCAGGTGCAGCCAGGGGGCCGGACCCCAGGCACGCAAGGTAAGAAGCCGGCATGCTGTTGTTAGGGTGCTCCACAGAGAGCAGACCCAGATCCTCCGCCATGCCACCCCCAAGCTGTCCCATCTCAGTCTTGCATTCCTGCTGGTAAAATGTGAGCAACAGCAGCCACTATGGGGCAATGCAGAACCTTTCAATACTCAACTTCCACAATCTTCTGATATCCTCACTCTATGCTGGGGGAAATGGAAGTCCAGACGTAGAAAGGGACTTGCATAATGTCAAACCATGAGGAAGGCACCTTAGCTGGGACCGTACAGTATGTACAGGATGTTTGGCCAGCCAACCCAGTGTCCCTGTGCTACCCACACTTCAGGAGAGCCAGGTGTATATAAGTCAGGGATAAAATAGCCCGTGTCTAGTTTGTGCCAACCAGAAGTGCCCCATCCGTACCTTAAAACTGAACAGAATAAAATAGTGTGAGTGTCATGCACTTTGGGTAACTGGCAGGTGTCCTGCAGTGTCGCCTTTGCTCAGCCCATGAGCCACCCTCATCAGCTTGGCCCACAGGTGGCCTTGCCCCATGGATGCTTCCCGGTGAAGGCGGCTGCTCTGTAACTGCTCAGATCCTTCCCTGAGACACGTTGTGACCTGGGGAAAGTAGGAGAGCTGTGTCTCCCAGCACAAGGACAGAGTCACATGTGGGTGGGCACCTCTGTGCGTTGGGCAAATTCCTGCGGTTTCCTAAGGTTTCCAAATTGTGAACTGAAGTTAGTGATGTTGTACCTTAGAATGTTGCAGGGGAGAAGTAACTTAGACATCCATCAGGCCCCTGTCTGCCCTGAACTTTGGAGACAGTCCGTGTGTGAAGCTTTGCGTGTCCTTCAGGATCGTCTTTCCTTACTTTCTCCACTGGGGGATGCCACACCTCTGACGACTGTTTTTAAATAGACAGAATCACCCTGGACAAAATATCCCTGGACAAAATCACTGAAAGTCTGTTCTTCTAGACCCCTATTTTAGCCCCCAGCCTTCCCTCGTCCGCCAGATCATAACCAGGAACCAAGCACAGCATATACTGCGTTGTCTATCTTCTCCCTATTTCTTAAACATACTTTTTTTCCTGGCATGTTGGAATTTCATATCCGGGCCCTTGAACGCTTTTGGAAGTAATGAATAAGTCCCAAGCCGTTTTATGACACATGCACATTCCCTTATATTGTGATAGCCGACATCCAAGAGGTTCTGCAAATGGAAATCTTCTCAGCACTACTTTGGAAGCAGACTCTGGCCCCATCTTTCAGGACACTATTTATGGCTCTTGGGATGGTCCTTCTGAGGGTTATGGGCACTTTGGCAGGGAACAGTGCCCCAGATCCTCTTCGGGGTGTACATGATGTGTGGTGTATGTGGTTTTATGTCTAAAATATGGAGAATTCTGAACTTGGAAGCCCACATGACCAAAACTTAACAGACCTCAAATACAAAATGCATAAAGGTGGCCAGGGTGCCCCCAGGCCTGGGAGGGCACCGGAGCACGGGCGAATGAGAGCAATGACGTGTGTCTTTTGCCCTGATCGAAAGCATTAATGACCAGTTTTAATTCTGTCTATTTAAAAACAAGAAATGAATGAAATGACCATATTTGGTACAACAACAACACAACAACAGAATTCTGCTGAAACTCTAGCTCCCAAGTTCTATTAGTACCAACAGTTTCACCACGCAAGTCTTCTGTAAATGTAAAAATAAGCTGAAGTTTGGATCAAGCATGGCTTATAGTCAGGTTTCACCACTGGGCTTGGGGGAAGATAGAGGGGAATTTTTCAGGCTGATTCATCATTTTCGCCTTGTGAAGAGGAACAAGGACTTGAAGAACAGGCCTGCGGGAAGTGAGAGGCCCTAAGAGGAACGTGAGGTCTTGGCCCTTAGCTCAGGTCTGTGCATGACTCGATGAGTGATCTTGGGTGTGTCACTTCCCTCCCTGTCCCCGAGGCCTGAATTTCCAAGTGAATGACCTTTCCCTTCTCTAGAGTCCAGAAGTGGAGGTCAGGGCCCCCGAGGGGTGTGATGAGAGGGAGAGGGTTGCACTTCATCCTTCAGGCTTCATGAGCCCCAGCACCTCCTACAGGGAGGGCAGAGGGGTTCCCATGCTCTGCCAGGGGTCCCTGTGGGTCCCGCTTCTGTCTCCTCCTCAATGCTGCTCTTCCCGTGCCCTTGGCTAGTGCATATCTGATGCATTTGGGCCCCGGGCCTCTGCTGCCATTCATACGAGATGCCAGCTCTCAAGGGCCCCCTTGGGTGCTGGACCAAGCAGGCAGGTCACGGTAGCCCTGATGGTGACGATCTGGGTCCATGGTGTCCCTGCCCTCTTGGAGCCATTCATTGCTAAGGATTGCTGAGAGTCCAGGGGGCAGCGCAGTAGCCCCCCACTGGAGAGCACTAGGCCAGGGCAAAATCTGCCCAGAGAAGTAGGGGACCACTGGCCTGGTCCGTGGCAGTGTGGGCCAGGCACTGAAGCATGGGGCATTTAGGCAAAAGGAGCAGGGAACAAATGGCGAAGCAGCCCCTTCCCTCCATCTTTCTCTTGTTCTTCCTTTGCTCCTTTGTCTTTTGAGTTTAGGCTTAACGTAGCATGATTCTGCCTTTTGCCCCACTGAAGTTTTACTCTTACTCCAGAAAGCGGCAAGTTCGGACAAGCTGGTGTCTCCCTCCTCTGAGGACCTGCCCTGCCCATCCGGGGATCCCCCTCCCTCAACAGTCACCATGGCAGGGCCTGGGGATGACCCAGCAGGGGGTTTCCACAGTGGGAAATAACAGTGGAGTCCCTGGGAGCTGTGCAGGTGGCCAGATGGGCACCTCTGGGAGGCTGGCCTAGCTCGGTGAGTATGGCTGGGCTCCCGTGTCCGCGTGACCTTGTATGCACTGTGATGTGTGGCTGTGGTGAGCAACTTGTGAGTGTGTGAGTTGTACGGAGGTCCTGTGGGTGTAGGTGTGAGTGTGTGTCCGTGAGTGCCATGGTGTTAGAGGGTGTGTGAAAGTGTGTAAATGAGAGTCTATAGATGTGCCCCTGGGTGTGTGTGGTTGTGCCTTGTGGGTGTATATGAGTTGTGTACGTGTATGCGTATGCTTGGTGTATGTGGGAAAACAGATGTGCCCTGTGGATAGGTGGGTTGCATGTGTGAGTACATGCGTGTACCCTGTGGGTGGGTGTGAGTTGTGTGTATACGAGTGTGCTCGTGTGAGTATGTGCGTGTATGAGCATGCATGTATGTGTAGAGTCCTTCAGGCCCTGAGATGGCTTAGGGCTCGTGCTGAGCTGCCTTCTCTAAAGGCTTCAGGCTGAGGCTGAGGACCGTTGACCATTGTCTCTCAGGGATGAAGACCCTGGAGCAAGGGTCCCTGAAGTTCAGAGGCAGGAAGTGACTACCTCGTGCTCCCTAAGGAGACATTTCTAGTGCTCTTGCTGCAGAAACAAAGAACCCAGTCATGTCTTATTCTAGACATACTTAAAAAATTCAAAGCATTTGACTATGCTATGTTAGACATAAAAATAAATGAAAGATAGGCTGGGGATTTAGCTCAGTGATTTCAGTGCCTACCTTGCAAGCAAAAGGTCCTGAGTTCGATCCCTGGTAACTACATACAATAACGCTTGTCATGGTGACCTACACCCACCAGCAATCAATACCAGTGCCACAATGCCAGGTGTGGTGGCTCACAGTTATAATCCCACCACTTGGGAGGCAGAGGCAGGAGGATTGCTGTGAGTTCCCGGCTGAGTTCAGGACCAGCCTGAACGACAAAGCAAGACCCTATCTCAAAAAAAAAAAAAAAAAAGAAAGAAAGATAAAGGAGTAAAATAAAGGGCTAAGAATATATGCTATTTTCCTCAATATATATTATATATTATATATATATATATATATATATTTTCCTCAACCACTGGGGGAAGGTTGGCAGAGTGTAAGCAGGAGTCAAGGGAGGAGAAACTCAAAAGGAGGAGCAGCCGGTGACCTTGGCCTCGCAGAATGGCAGCAAGCTCGGATCATAGTATGTCACTGGAGCCGGAGTCAGGGTTCCTTCCCACACTCACCTAGTTTCGCTGTCTGAGCTGCTGAGATTGAGGAGACCTCATGGGCGGAGGCAAGACCTGTCTGGGGAGCCCCAGCGGTGCTAGACAAGCCTTTCGAAGTTACTTCCCTCTCTGAGCCCCAGTTCTGTCCTTTCCAGCAAGAGGTTCCTGCAAGAGATGGGCTGATGAGGCAGCACTGCCCCACACCAGCCCCAGGAACCCTCTTGGGGTAAGGAAGATGGATTGGTCTCTCCTCTGTCATTGTCACCAGGAGCCCTTCCCCATGGTGCAGTCGGGGCTTCCTCCCAGCAGCTGGGGGCTGCATGTGTGGAATGGACGCAGTACTGCGATGTTGGCCCACTCCTGTCCTCCTGTAGATACTTGTGCGCCAGGGCCCCTCGCTCCCGCTCCCTCCCACACTGAACACTCAGTAACCTGCTCTTGAGACTGAGAGGCTTGGGAACATTTATCTACTACCCCTCAGGTTCAGGAAGCAGTTGAAATAGTCACTTGTGTAAATGAAAATAGCTGAAGTATGCTTGCTATTTTGCAGTCTATCCATGTGAGGTTATTTTTTTTCTATCCAGTGATTTATAAATCACCCAGACCCAGTATGATCCCTAATTTTTCAAAGGTTTCTTGAATTTTCAGTTATATTCATCAACATGAATTATGCTTTTTAGTACCATTACTTGTTTTGCTGGCCTTTTTTGTATACCTTTCCACCACTCTATCTTAGAGAGCAGGGTTTTGAGACAGGGTCTTACTTTGTAGTTCAGGCTGGCCCTGAACTCAGCCTCAAATTTAGCAATCCTGCTGTCTCTGCCTCCTGAGTGCTGGGATCATAGGCGTGAGCCACCATGCCCGGCACCGTGGTATGTGGTACTGATTGCTGGAGGTGAGTCTCCACACCCAGTATTGTTGTATGGCTATTTTGGATCCGAACCGGGCCCTTGCACTTCAAGGCAGGAACCACTGAGCTAAATCCCTAGCCCGAGGGCAGGTATTTTTATTTCTTTTATGAATATAAAGACACTTGAAGCTAAGAAATATGCTTCAAGTTGTCTTAGGATATAGCCCTGAAAGTAGGGCAGTGGGATCGGACTAAAGTCTTGCCTGGTGCTGGAAGTTTCCACGCTCCCATACCACATAGCCCACACTGCTTCCAGGCCACAGTTTGATTTTTTTAGGAAAATACAATCATTTCCTGCCATGAATGGATTCTCTTTTGGCCGGAGAAAAATAGTCGTGCCTTTCCACAGAGCTCAGCTGCGTGGCTGTCCCCACCTCCATGCAACATTCATGCAAACAGAATCTTATGCCATGTGAGCCCAGAGTGGTAGCCATTGCTCTGAAAGCTTGTACTTGTGTCACAGAGCAGGAGAAGATGCTGCGGTTGTCAGGATATAGAGAGTTAAACTTAAGACCCAGAGCAAAACAATTGTTTAACAGAAGGCAGAGAGCCTGCTTTGCCTTATGATTGAACAGCTCACTGGGCACAGCTCATGGGTACTTGGGATTTGTGCTGGCTGGGGGCCACAAGGCTCCTTGGTAAGCCATGAGGGCAAGTTCACTGATCCACCTGCCTCTGCCAGCACTTGCTGGTTAGGCAGAGTTCAGTGGCGTTGGAGAAGGCCTGCCTCTTTGTCTTTTCCTATGTCACCCTCACTGGCTCATTTTTCCTGGCCCAAACTCCTCCTTTTTTTGTCTCATGGCTCATCTATAGACTTGCAAATGTGTATCAGAAAACAGGAATGTGATTGACCTAGAATTCTGCGTGAGCTGTATCCTCTTTCCAAAAATGCTTTTCCTTTACCTGGCAAGACTATTTAAGATTTTTTTCTGGTGATTTCTTCTCCTTCCCCAGCTACTCACCAGAGCTGTCTCTTGGATCATCTGTCCATCTGTCCGTCTACTCATCCCCTTAAGCAACAACTCTTATTTATTTATTTTTTAGATAGGGTCTCACTTTTGTAGTTCAGGCTGGTCCTGTGCTCAGCCTCAAACTCAGCAATTTCTTCCTCTGCCTCCCAAATGCTGGGATTCCAGGCATGAGAAACCAAGCACTGTGCTACATGGTACTGATCGTTGGTTTGCATGAGTCTCCACGCCTAGCATTGCTGTATGTGGTTACCAGGGATTGAACCCGGGTCCTTGCACTTGCAAGGCAGGCGTCGAAACCGCTGAGTTAAATCCCTGGCCCTTATGTATTAATTTTTGATTGAAAAGTTGCTGAAAGATTTATTTTTAGAGAATACCTCATTTTTTCATCTATAACATGTTACAGTGCATCATGAAGAGTCATTTTAGGCACAATCATTGTTCATTATTAAGTGTGCACATTGTGTGTGCATTGATCTCTGCATGACGCATGCATTGCTCATTGGTAATTTGGCAGTAAGTCTCAAGTTCATCTGTTTACCTAGGTGTTTACATCTCATCTAAAGATATCCGGTTTAGTATTGACAAATATTTAATTATAGATTATATTACTATTTATTTTAAGTGTTAATGTCAATAATATTTATTTATATCTAACTATATATTAGTATTGTGATTCAAAATGTCTATCATGTTTTGCAGTGAGTAGACTAACTGTGTCCAGCTAGCTGATGGTCTTCACTGGGGCTCATCTTTTGAGTGGGACCTCTAGGTTATTTTGAGAATCCTGGGAAATCGTTCTAGGCTGATGTTGGGCCTTATTTTGGGGAAGGTGCGGTACTGGGAAAAGATGGAGCACTACGCACCCGGGTAGAAGATGGTGAGTTTACGAGGGAGAAAGAAGCAGAGACGGGTACAGAGAGCGAGGGCTGGGTGTGGAAGGGCAGGGAGAGACTTGCTGCTTTGAGCAGGATGCTCAGGGGAGTCCTCAGCACCTCAGCGTCGGAGTGGAGGGGTCCTGGCTTGTTGAAGGGATGACACTGGGCTGTTGCAGAGAGGACAAGTGCCCAGCGAGGTGCGGGAGACATCAGTGAGGGTCCTTCCATTGCTCCTGCTGCCACGCCCATCACACTCCGGGCCCATCCCACGTGAGTCCACAACCCTGCAGCGCAGGCCTGGTTTGTCCTCACTCTTCACATCCCAGAGCATAGCTCAGGCCTGGGAAGAGCAAAGAACCCTGCTTTTATACATCCTCTGGCCCCGTCTTGCTCGTGTGAAGGCTAGGAGCCCTGGGTAGATAACGGTCACTGGGGATTTGGGGACTTAGCAGGAAAGCTAGCTCCGAGTGGCCCTGGACTGCACGCACCGGAGGGATCACTGCTGTGGAGTCAGTGAGAAAGAAAACCAGCAGAGAAGGTGGTGGAGAGCGCAGTGTAACTGGGGTAATTCCTGCACTGAGGAGGAAGAGGAAGCGGGTGGTTCTAGAACACTTGGGATTTCACTACTGCTGGGGACTGGTGTTTATACAGGGTGACCGCAGGCTGGGGCAAGGAGGCCCTGCAGAAACCCTGAAGCGTGTCAGGCCTGCAGCCAGGATTTCCCGCTCCCGGCACTCTGACTCAGAGGGCAGCGGGGGAGCCCAGGACCTAGGCGGCCAACTCTGGAGACCTTTGCAAAGGGAAGAGAGCCTGCTTCCTGCTCCAGTGGACCCTTCTCTCCCGAGAGTGGAGCAGTGTTCTCCCTCTCTGACAGGCTGCCCTGTACTCGGGATACAGGTGGGTTACAGATGGGGAGAAAGGTGAGCTCAGGAGAGCACTGGGTCCCTGGGGACCCCATGGTCAGGCACCTCCCCTGTGCCTGCTCGGAAGTCTCATTTCTCCCTGTCTCAGTCCTCCTTCACGGCACAGGGACGCTTCTGGGACCAACTCTGAGTTACGGGAAGGGACAGGATAAGTGAAAGCTGAAGCTAGAGAACATCCTGAGGTCACTGGGGTGGTGAGCTTGGATTTTCACCCAGAGGTGTGTGTGTGCGTGTGTGTGTGTGTGTGCTCATGTGCACACACTCTTGAAGGTGTGCTAGCGTTAAGCACCAGCAAGTGTCATTCATGAGGTTGAATTCTTTTTTATTTGGTGGGCCAAGTGGTAACTTGGCTTAAACACAGTACAAAAGGAGAAAGCAAAGATTTGCCTATTTTTTGGGGGAAAAAAAAATCTAGCAATGTTTCTGAGAGCTGACTGACGCGAGGCGCTTTGTGGGCCCCTGAGCCCTGACCTTGTGGAGCCTACATCTTCATGGGCCTGAAACACTTGTGATAAGATCACTTGAATTTTTGGTTTTGGACACATGTTGCAAAACTTTTAAACTAAAGCTATTTAACAAAAACAAACAGACCTTGAAACGGCTGAGACAGGAAGACTGCAGGTCCAATGCCATCCCAAGCAGCTGAGTGACTTACAGAGACCCTGTCTTGAAAAAGAAAGTAAAGAGCGTTGGCCTGTAGCCCAGTTTGAAGGCCGTCGGTTCGATCCCCGATCCCCCGAACCAAACAACAGAACAGACAAACAAAAAAACCCATCAAAAGCTCAGGCACTGATATTATAATAAGGGTGAGTTGATTCAGTGGGTGCCAGGGGCTGCTTGTTTTGGCCTGGGCCTTCTTCTCCCCGTGCTGCACAGTGAACTCGCTCCCGTCTCCTGTCTCGCTCCATTCCTCTCAGGGATGTTTGGAGATAACACGCTTTGCCAGGAGTTTAGAGCTCGGCCTAAACTGCAGAGTGTGGAGGGCCTGCCTCTGAGGGGCCTCTGCGCACAGCCTGCATCCTGGTGCGGTCCGGGGATGAGTCCAGCATGTGTTCACAATGCAGTCCTTGTCAACTGGCTGCGCCTGGTCTGTCCCCAGCGGCCCATTTGGACTTTCTTGTAGCTTCCAGAGTCATGGAGCCTGATTTATGTTAGGTTTTTGTTTCCGTAACTCAGCAGTGCTTTACCAGTACGCGGGCATGTGTTTACCTGATTAAGAGGCGGTGATCATCGTATTCAGTGGCCCTATAGTAAAGAAAGACAAAGCCAGGGCTGTGGCTCCAGCTCAGGGAGCCTGGTGCAGGCTGTGTGGCAGAGTGGCGAGGAGGTGTCAGCGGCTGCCTGAGTGGGTCAGCGAGGAAACCAGTGGTGCGAGTTGTCATGGAAAGTCACACGCTGGGTGCCAAGTCTCTCAGGCCCCCCAAGAAATAGCTGCTGAGCATCACACTTCCGAGCCAGAGGCTGAGCTGCCGCAAAGTGCTTTCCTAGCTGCCAGCAGGCTGGTCCCCGGGGCGCGGAGCAGGTCTGTGTGTGTGTCTAATTGAAGGCGCAGGGTGACTCACTCACCCGCATTTAGCAGTTTTATTTTAAAAAATGAAAGTAAAAGGGAAAAGGAGGCTAGAGCAAAGAGAAAGAACAGGGGGTGTTGAATTGGAAACAATAGGAACCAGAAAGCGTCTGAGTCACGGACTCCGACCTGGACGTTCCTGTCCCCGATGGCGATGGTTCCCCTGACCAGGCTCGAAGGCCGGGCGTTAGCTCTGCCTCCTGGTGACCTCACGGGCTCTGATGCTGTCAGTCCTCCTCCTGGTTCTTGCACGTGACAGGCATTCTGGGAATGTTTGTCTCAGAGTGCTCAGGAGCGTCTCTGTGGGCCTCTCTGTGACATCTCACTGTGACTGCTTGGATGCCAGCTGGTGGCCTGAATGGGGATAAAAGCCATGGCCTTCGGACCTGTTTCTACCACTGTGTGACCTTTTTCCTGATATCAGGACATGGAGGCCGATCAGATCTTTGTGTTTTGCTTGAATTTTGACTGATCTGCTGTTGGCTGAAGAGGTTTTTACGAGAAAAGGCGAGTCGCTCGTTTTATATCAGGCTTGTCTGTGGCAAAGGCAGTTTTATTCCTATTACTTCCGATCTTTGTGGTTTGACTCTGGGCCACTGCTTACCCACTCTAAGGCCCGAGAGACAAATCCATACAGTGGACCCAATTCCTTTTCGTGCCTGTGGACATAAAATCATTTCATCTGAGAAACTGGGGTCTCAGGTTTGCTGCAGCAAAAAATAACCCCTCAGTCTCCGTGGTTGACAGCAACAATCATCTTGCTTATTTCTCATGTCAGGAGCTGCAGATGAACTCCTGGCCCTGTCCCGCATTTCTTCTTATTTTGGGACCGGCGTGGAGGGGTCAGCTGCTCCTTGGAATGCGTCCTGCTCATGGCAGTGAGAGACTGAGCAGTGTGAGGGAAACTTGAGAGTCTTCGTGAAGCCCCTGCCGGATAGGGCCAGTCTTTCTTTTCCATTTGCTAAACACGGCAGTTGTCCAAGTCTTCTATCAGCTGTGTCCCCTTCCATGGAAAAGGAGTAGGACGGAAGAGCCACATGGCTCCTTGTGAGGCTGTGGCATCTTTTACAGCCGGAGAGGAATGCAGTGCGGCTTACGTGCTGTGAACCTGCTAAATAAGACCTGAGCCCTGTGTCTTTGGAAAGGCCACATTTGGTGGCATGCTATGAATAGGGCTCAGGGCTGGTGTTAATTTAGTGGGAGATGTCAAGTAGAATAAAGGGGCTGCATGGTGCAAGAAATTCTGTGTCATTTCTCCTTAGATGTTCAGGGTAACACCCAGCACTCTTGTAGGGTGAATAGTGGGTTTTCAATAACCTGTGGTTGCTCTGTATAAATGCACAAGGCCATTGTCGCTCTAGTCTTCTGGGAGGACCAGAAGGTCCAATACAGTCTTCCCTCATATTAGTGGGTTCTAGTCTCACAGGTCAAATCGAAAAATGAAAAGTTACCTGCCACCTGTGTGTACTCTGTCAGTACTGCTGGTGGGCCTGTCACAGATGCCTACGTGTTAGCACATTCTGTTGTTATTTCCTACACAGTATTTCACTGCAGTCACCCGAACAACACCAGCACCATGTTGGGTATTATCAGTAATCTAGAGGTGACTTAAATTAACAGGAAGGAGTTGTGCAGGTTGTAAGCAAACCCCACCGAACGGGTTTGAGCTTCTATGGGTTTTGGAGAAGGGGGAAGGAGGGTCCTACAGGAGGTCCTGGAGTGTAGCGAGGGTTGACTAATTAAAGTCCCCAGTCTGTTTAGAACCGAGGAATCGGTCAAAGCATTGCTTCAATGGTGCACTTGAGAGATAAACAGGTGTCTGAATTTATTGTTTAAACCCAGTGTAATCCCATCTTCCCTTACACGGGAACTTGTGTTATCCTGCCAAAGGACTCACAGTCCCCAGCGTCGTGATGAGCAGGCCCCTTACAAGATGGCAGTGACTGGTGTGTTGACCACGGTTGACATCTTCTGGGGCCTCTGAAAAACACTTGTCACTCTTCATTTCTTACTTTTTCTCTTTTGGTGGATCCGACCCTGTCTCCCTGAAGAGCTGTGGTGATCTCTTTAGTTTGGAGAAAAGAAAAAGACCAAGGCACCAAAGACACAGACAAGAGTAGGAACAAAGTCCGCGCCAGGGTGTGGCAGAGCCCTCCCTCGCTGGCGGAGTTTCTCCTGGACACTTGAGGCCACCTGGGTCACCACATTTTCTTCTCTAGCTGTGTGACCTTGGTCACGTTGCTGAGTCTGTCTGTGCCTCATTATCCTCATTTCTTGTCAGGGAGCTATGATCTAACTTAAGATCTAACACAGTCAGTGAGATGTGTGAAGGTTTGGAGCCCCGGTGGTCAGGGTTCTGGGCCAACTTCCTGTTGAAGCAGGGATTCTGGTCCATCCTGGCCGTGGGCCTCAGTGTGCTGTGCTGCGTGGGCAGGAGTCTCCCAAGACAAAGCTCGTTGGAATTGTGAGAGTACTCTATGTGGCCCCGTCTCGGCCCCCAAACTCTGGGTTGTTTGTGAGCCACCCTGGGTCAGAGTGGCTCGCTCTTGGCGAGCACGTCATAGCCCACAGGCTCCTGGAACTCCAGGAGAAGCTGGCAGTGTAGACGAGGCCTGTGGTCCATGCAGCAGGAGCCACCAACTTCGCCCAAGGGCTATCTCCATTGTTGTCCATTTCCCTCCATGACCTTGGTTACGCTGTGTCCCACGAGGCCTCTGGGAGCTGCCACCTGAACTTGAACATGGTGAACCATCGCCCTGCCGTCGATGTTCCAATTGAGATTTCGGCATCTGTGATTGCAGTAATTTCATCCTGGGCATCAGGGCTCATTTTGAAATCCATTTCAACATCTAATTCTTTTGTCGCTGGGATTTTAACAGATTTCAGCAAGATTAAAGAAAACACTCATTTAAAATGTTTCAATTTGAAAAAAATAAAATAGTCTGTTAGTAATAAGGGGAAAGACAGGCCTTGTTTACACACTCTTTTCCCCCTGGCGGGCATAGGTGGAGCCCTCTGCGCCCAGCAGGGACCAGAATTGTCCAAGGGCTAGAAGAGAATGATTTTCCCATTTGCTGTCCCCCCAGGTCCTCCGCTGTCTCCATAACAGCCCTGGGTGGGCAGCTTGCTGTTTGCACCCGTCTGTGGAAAGGGGGCACACAGAGCGCTGCCAGGGCACGGAGCGAGTGAGTGGGGCTCCGGGCTCCACACCTGAGTGCGACGCATCTCACCCACAGTGCGTGCTCTCCCGTGGGGGGTGTAGGCCTCGCTCAGAGGGCCTCGCTCGCCCCTGAGGGCGCGTCGTCTGCCCAGCACCAGGCTGGAGCAGTGAGGACATGTATTTGCAGGTGTGTGGCCCAGAAACCCTGTGGCAGGGGCTGCCTTGCGCTCTGGAGAGGTCCCTCATGCAGGTCCCAACTTCACCTGGCAGTGGTGAGGAGAGCTGGGCTCCCGGGCTCCTCCAGCCTGGCCCTGCAGTGGAGAGCTCTTCCCACTCTGTGGTCACCTGTAGTCAAGGCCGAGTACAAGACCCTTGACAGGTGAAGCACTGGCGGTAGAATAGGGACTGCAATGATTAGGGTTAGTTTGTTTATTCCTACCTTCTCACATTCAGTCAACAAACACTTCTTGTGCACCCGATGTGACCGTGACATTGAATAAAACAAGTCCCTGCTAATTTCTCATTGTGCACAAGCATGTGTGTGCACACACTTTTCTAGCCTCCAGCTCCCTCCTTGTATATACAGGCACACATCACATGTGTGTGCACACACTTATCCAGCCTCCAGCTGCCTCTTTGTACATACAGGCACACATCACACACGTGTCATGGGAGGCAGTGGTGACGGTGAGGGTGAGGCAGAAGGTGGTGGTGGAGGCTGGGGGAGAGGGGTTCACTCTGGCACTGGTGGCCCAGAGATGGTGCTGGGGTGTGGTGGGGGAGGGGGAGCTATGCCCATATCAGAAGGGAAAGCGAGGGCCATATGAGGCAGAAGCGAGAGGAAGTGAACCACAGAAGAGGGCAGTGTGCCAGGGAGCACAGCTGGCAGAGGAGAGGGTGAGGGGGGCTGGGCCAGACCAGGACGGCTTTGCCAGATGCGCTCCAGTGGCAAGAAAAGCCACTGGTTCGACCGGATCCCCTGCAAGCCTACTGTGCGCTGAGCTCTGAGCTGGTCTCACGGATTCCGGAATGTGCCGGAAGGGGACAGGAGTGAACTGCTCTCACACACAAAGCCTGGGTTTATCCCGAGCACTCTGGATTTCAGAGCACACCCCAGACCTGCCACAGACTTGCACATTTGTTTTTTATTGAGTACTTGAATATACGTATTCCTTTATCTGCTTGTATCATCCAAAATGATCCAGAGAGATGAAATTTCTGCTCACTCATTTGCATTACCACAACTGATGGCTATAAAGCATCTTTTTGGTAGGAAAGGTGTATCAGATAATGTTTCGTTGCATGAAAAAATTAACACATCCTTTTTTTTTTTTAAACCTAGAATGTATTAGTCTGGCTTATTGAGAGAATTAAAAGCAAGAGGAGACGTAGATATGACTTACGTAAAAAATTAATTTGTGGCTGGGGATTTAGCTCAGTGGTTTAGGCATCTGCCTGACAAGCACAAGGTCTTGAGTTCGATCCCTGGTAACCACATAACACAGTACCGGGCATGGTGACTCAGGCCTTTAATCTCAGCACTCATGAGGCAGAGGCAGGATGACTGCTGTGAGTTCAAGGCCACCCTGACTACAATAGTGAGTTCAGGGTCATCCTGAACTACAAAGAGAGACCCTGTCTTAAAAAAACTTTTAAAAAAGAAAAGAAAAATTAATTCGCAGTTACAGCTGATGTTTGCAGGGCCAGAAGAGCCAACAGTCCCTGGGAAATGCAGAAGACTTTTGTTTTAACTTAAAGGTGACCTGAGAGAGAGAGAGAGAGAGAGCGCTCCCCTTGCTTCCTGCTCCACATTCTGTCCTGTTCTGGCCTTCAGCAGGTTGGATGGGACCTACTCGCCAGGAGGCAGATGGATGATCAGCTTTCTTCAGTTATGAGCAGGGCTTAATTCACATCATCCGAAGACGCCCTGAACACAAGGCAGCATCAGTTTAATGGGTAACAAAGCATTAAAGAAGGTGGGAGGTACCAGGAGGACGCGCTAACACGTCCCACAGCTTCTTGGTTCCTACGGGGAGCCTGAGCTGGCTCACTTTTCAGCTGCGTGACTAACTGACCAGCTTCTATGCATTGAGAACATTCTTCTTTGGGCCTGTTCAGACCTTGTCCACTTCAGAGCAACCCTCACGCTACAGCCAAGGCCTCTGGTCCCAAATGCCAGCCCCTTGCTCAGGTCCGGGAGACTTTCCAGCTCTCCATAGCCAATGTTTGCAGGATAAATATACTAGCCTAGAAGAGGTGAGTTACTTCACTCAGAGGCTGACCTCTGCCAAGCCTAAGTCATTTGTGATTTTTGTTTGTGGTCAGGAAATCATCGGAGAATATGAAAGGAATGTTGCTTCTCATGGATCCTGAGTGCTTGCCCGTAGTTATCCTGTGGAGCCTTGGCAAGTTCCATTGAAATAGCATTTTCAGATAAAAGAAAGCTGTCAGTATCCAAGTTTCTCTCCCCGATTTCCACCACCGGAAATTTCAACAGGGATTCGTATCTTTTCATTTAGATGTTAGTCAACTTACTTGGTATTTTTTTTTTTTTTTTTGATTTTTTGAGACAGGATCTCACTTTTGTAGTTCAGGCTGGCCCTGAACTCAGCCTCAAACTCACATCACAGCAATCCTCCTGCCTCTGCCTCCCAAGTGCTGGGATTACAGGCGTGAGCCACCACTCCCGGCACTGTGGTATATGGTACTGGTTGCTGCTGGGTTTGAGTCTCCTCACCCAGTATGGTATGTGGCTTCAGGAGATCAAAACCGGGTCCTTGCGCTTGCAAGACAGGCACCAGAACCACTGAGCTAAATCCCCAGCCCTAGTCAGCTTACTTGAAAAAAAAAATCATGCATTTATGAGGTATGTCTGGTCAGCTGTGGACCTCTAGGGAGCTGAGTAGTTGTGGGTCTGTGTGTGTGTGTGTGTGTGTGTGTGTGTGTGTGTATACTTGCGCATTTGTATAGGGGGATCACAGGGCTGCATATATAAGCTATATATATATTCCAGTTTATTTTTCTGTCCTACTTTCTTACCTCTCATAGCTATAATTGACCCCCTTTCATATTAAAGACTCCCTCAAGGGTAGAGTAAAATATGCAGAGTGATGCTGGAATCATCTTCCATGAGATTCCTTAGATATGGCTCCTGAGGAAGTTATTTCCAGAGCCCATATAATTCTTGATGTTAATCAGAGTTCTAAAGACCCTAATGATGCTTCCAAACTTGGTAATGCCAAGTCTTTGCACAAATGTCTGAGAAGAAAACGTGGTTAGGAAAAGCTTTTGTAGATAACAGGACTAAAGTCTAGCAGTCTTTTGACAGACACTTTTTGACAATATGATGGGCTCCGTCTCACAGGAGAGTGTGGCAGGGAGTGTCCACAGGGCCAATGGGCACCTGAGGCTGGGACTGGATGAGGCCGGTTTTCTCAGTTTCCTACATCTTCCCATAGCCAGGTACAAGCTGTTGTGACATTGTGACTACTGTGATGGTGTCTTCTGAAACCCAGCTGATCCCCAAAAGGCCAGACTTTAAGGGAGGTCCCTCTGATTCCTGCAATAGTGCTGTGACATTGTGGCCCTTGCCATAAAAGTGAGATGCTTTCCAGGCCGGGGAGTTAGCTCAGTGGTTCTGGCGCCTGTCTTGAAAGCTCAAGGGCCTGGGTTCGATTCCCGGGTAACCACATACCATACTGGGTGTGGAAACTCACACCCAGCAGCAATCAGTACCACATACCACAGTGCCGGGCGTGGTGGCTCACGCCTGTAATCCCTGCACTCGGGAGGCAGAGGCAGGAGGATTGTGATGTGAGTTTGAGGCTGAGCTCAGGGCCAGCCTGAACCACAAAAAGCGAGACCCTGTCTCAAAAAACCTTAAAAAAAAAAAAGTGAGATGCTTTCCCTGCCCCGTGTCAGGTCTGTTCCTCAAGTCAGACCACAGCAGCAGAGCAGAGAAGCCACAGATGCCGGTACCATGGCAGGGAAGGACCCTTGACCACATGCATCCTGTGAGAGACTGGACTGACTGTAGACACCAACCACTGGCTGAGTTATTGGCCATCAGACACAGAGGGAGGTGCCGTGGCCAACATTCTTTCCGCCTCAAGGACTAGCCCGCTGGAGAACTGTTTCTGAGAACGTATTGGAATTTGTAGAATTGGTCTTGGAAGGAGATGCTTGGAAAGCTTTCATCCATTTCTCCATCCATCAAGCAGGCACCTCTAAGAACCCGCGTGTAGTAGATAGGCACGGAGGGCATGTGGTGAGCAAGATTGATGGTGGCCAGGCCTCAAGAACCTGCTGAGGCAGCTCCGAAAGTGGGAGACCTGAGTAGGATCGAGGATATCACCTTTGCAGTATTTCAGAAAAATGTGTGAAAAAAACCGAGTAACCTAAACAGAATTGTAGAGGAAATGTTTATATGCAAGTGTTAATCAATCTCGATAGGTTCCACATACGTGTTTACTGCATGTTTTAAAAGCACAGCCATACGTGGAAGCCCACTGATGCCTTGTGTGGCTGGTGTGGGAAAATCTGAACCTGCCCATGGGGACTTCATTAGAAGAGTGACATAATTCAGATGGGCTTCTACATCTGTCACGTCTTCAGACGGTGCTGATGTCCCTGGCCCTTGTTTCTCCAGCTCTCTCGGCCTACAGATGTCTTTCACTGCACACATGAAGCTACAGATGCTGAATTCTGGGTCATGAACTTAAGTTACTCATACATACATTTGACAAATGTTACCTGAATGTATACCAGAGGCCAGGCATAAATCTAGCCATTGGATATATGATCCACCATTTAAAAAAGTAGATACTAAGTAATCAACAATGATATGAAAGTAATACTGTCTTAGGTATTTTTCTGGTTGGTGGGACAAAATCCGCATACCCAGAGGAAAGGAGGAAAGGCTTGATGTAGCTCACAGTTTGCAGAGGTTTCAGGCTAAGGTTGGCTGGTTCCCAGACAGGGTGGCATAGCAGAGGGCATCACAGAAATAGTTCATGGTGGGCAGAAGGCAGCAAAGTAGCAAAATGGTGAGGAAGCAGCACCGGTGAGGCAGAAATCTCTCACTTTCACCCCTTCCACAGTATCGGCCCTTTGATTGTTACCACCCACACCCAGAGAGTATGGACCCTCCCATTATCCACACCAATCAGCGTGCACCAAACCAATCACTGGACTAACTGATTGATTACGCCTTTCATCCCAGCAACACACACCCTAGACCTGGCCACCTTTAAAAACCCCCACCTGTGACCACATGAGGCTTTGGGGAGACATCTAGATACAAGCCATAACAAATATTAAGACTATAACAGTAACTCAGATAGCTATAATGAAGTAATATATAAACTCATATTATGTAGGAATGATTGATATTTATTATATATAGTGGTTCCTCCGTGCACAAACTTTAGTCTTTCCACAGTTCTAGTTTCAAATGAAGTTGGATGAGAACCAAATCAAATTCAATGATTAGGTTCAGTTTTGGCTGCATGGAAAATGTGATTTGATTCTCATACAATTCAGTTTGCTACCAGAATCATGGGAAGAATTAAGTTTATGAAAAATTAAGTAAAAATACATAATATCTTTAAGGCAAAAATAATGAATTGATATTTATTGCTTTTAACTTTTTTTTTTTTGTTTTTGAGACAGGGTCTCACTTTGTGGTTCAGGCTGGCCCTGAGCTCAGCCTCCAACTCACATCACAGCAATCCTCCTGCCTCTGCCTCCTGAGTGCTGGGATTATAGGTGTGAGCCACTGCGCCACGCCCGGCACTGTGGTATGTGGTACTGGTTGCTGCTGGGGTGAGTCTCCACACCCAGTATAGGTATGTGGTTACCGGGCATCGAACTGGGTCCTTGCGCTTACAAGACAGGCCCCGGAACCACTGAGCTATATTCCCGGTCCTATTGCTTTTAACTTATTAGAAGGTGAGAAGAACAATGGGAAAAAACAGAACAGAATAAGGAATAGGGGGAGATTGCTGCTTAAGGGCAGGACCTAAGGGGTGGAATTTGAGTCAAAACTATTATAAGTTGGGGACAGGCATGCACACGTGTCTGGGGGAATGTGTTCCAGAGAAAGAAAAGTTTTGCACTGTGACCAGTGTGTTTGAAGGCCAGCAAGGAGGTCAGTATGGTGGACCCCAGAAAGCAGAGGAAAAGGAGTAACAGCTGGGAGCAGAAGGTCTTGAGGAGGGAAAAATTGAGACCCTTCATCTGAGAGGAAGGAAGCTACGGAAGAGTCTGGACCAGAGGGCATTGAGCTGTGCGTAGCTACAGCGTTCTGATGGCGTCCTGACTGGATGGTCCTCACTGCATCGAGGGTTCATGCTTTGTAGCATCGTGTCAGCTTTTGGAGGAGAATCAGAGCAGCGGTTAAAAAATGGACTCAAAGCCTGGGTGGAGGGAATTCAACCAAACTAGAGAATCAAGAGTATGGAAGGATGGGGGATATGAAAGGTAGAGACAGATTCATGTCTCCAATGGTTGGATCTGGAGTGTGAAGTAAAGAGGAGACTTAAGACTTAGACAGTTCTGTCCAAAGGGTCAGGATGGGTGGAACGGGTCTTAGGTGAGATGCATTTTGGGAAAAGGGAGGAGCCAAGCAAGAAGACTGAGGAAAAGCTGTGATTAATGGGCATAAAGTAAGAGCCTGTGTCCTCAGAGGCCGAGGAAATGAAACTTTCCACAAGGGATGAGGATTCATTGCGTCAAGTGCTGGAGATACAGTGGGTGCGGACCGTGAGCTTTGGTGTCAGGGCGGCCATGGTGACTACAGTGTGACCTCTACCATCCCTTCTCCGGCTGTCCACCTGGCCCTTCTCCGGCTGTCTGTCTATGTAGCTGTATTGTCTGTGATGCTGTAGAAGGAGTCAGTTATGGACTTCTGTGTCACCAGTGAGCACCTCTTTGGACAAGGGATGGTGAAGAATGTGTTGTGTTTTTAAATGAAAAAGTTGATTGTAATAAAATTCCCCTGAAAATCCTTCCCCTCACTTCACTCTTATCTCATTGTTCTTGCCATTTGTAGAACAGATCTACAATATCTCTTTTCTGAGTATCTATTCAAGGTGTGATTTAAAAACATAGTGACTGCTGCTGCCTGTGCACCGTCCGACGGAAAGGCAGCTCATAAAAACACCTCGCTGTGTCCTCGTCTGTCTCAGTAACCGGATGTGGCCTGACGCCACTTCCGGCTCTTCCTCAAAATAACAATGACTATGAGAGGGAGACGTTTTGAATCCATTCAGGACATGAAGGACAGCGCAATTGAAGACCCCCAGGAAAGTGGACTCCAGAACGGCTGCAGACAGTGGCGAGGATGATGGGATGAATGTGTGCAGAGGGCACACATTCACAACGCAACACAACACATGCGTGTTTTCAGAGGTGTTGATGGCAATGTTACAAACTCTTTAATAATATAAACATTCTCGGGCTATTTCCATCACACCTTGCATCAGGAACTCTGCCAGGCAGAATGAGCTCTCAGAGATAAACTGGACATTCTGTATTCCACTGAGAAAAGCAAGGCGAAGAGTCGGCTCTACCATAAGTAACTAACTGATGGAGGTAAATGAGAGTTTAGAGAACAGAGAGATTTTCTCTGAACCCCAGGTTTGGGTCTGGCTGATGTAACCTTTGAGTTTGTCCTTGAAGGATGAATAGGATTTGGAATTGTGGAAATGGAGGGGAAAGAAGAATATTTAAATAGAGGGAATGCATGACCAAGGCGTGCAGGCGGGAAGGCTGAAACGGGACGCCGGGCTGGGGTGCAGTCTGGGGAGGAGGAAGAGGAGCAGGTAGAGCCCAGAATGTTGGACAGGGACTCGATGGTGAGAGCTCTCTTTGTATGGAGAGCTGCTCCCCAGCTCTGCCTCCTGTCAGATTCACAGCACTGTTAGATTCCCAGGGGGGCTCGAACCCTGCTGGAAATTGCGCACGCACACGCAGGGTGGGTTGAGGCTCAGTGCCGAGCGGGAAGCGAAGGCAATCATAACATAAATGAGGCTCACTGCAAATGTGACGTGCGTAAGTCATCCCAAAACCGCTCCCCACACCCACTGGCTTATGGAAATACTGTCTTTTTCAAAACTGCCCACAAGCATCAGGACCACTGCTTCCTTTCTTGGTCAGAGGGGTCCGGCTGAAGTTTTGAGCCCCCCGGTGGCTGTGCTGCGTCGGAGAGTCCCGTGGCTGTGTGCCCAGAGCCGGCTAGGCATCTAGGCAGAGGGACTGAGGTCAGGATGGCAGTGGGAGGAGAGAGCAGGGTGGGTGGGAAATGCTGCGGGCCTCGGAGATGGGGCACTGGGTTCTCACCCAGTTAACAACACAGCCTGCATATTTTGGGGAACCTTCTGCGTAGCACAGTTTCTGTGTTAGACACACAGAAAAGCCCTGTGCATCCCAGGACCTTCCATGGGGCTGCACCTGCTTTAATGAGGCAGTGGTGTCATTCGGGCTGGTCCTCCTACGTCACCTGTCATGGCCACCGGCTCTGGTCTGATCTCGTCCATCTTGTCTGTGGTCATCAGCTGTTGGCAGCCCTGTTAGGAACTGAGCAAAAGCAGCTCAAGAGGCCCAGAGGGGCGCGTGCACGGTGCCACCAGGCAGCAGTGCCAGACCAGATGGGTCCTCTGCTCCTCCCCTTCCACACAGCAGTCCCCAGGCAGCTGCCTGCTCATTTCCCTGCAAAGCCAACCCCAGGGGCATGCTGTTGTGCCAGAGGGCGGGACCCCTCTCAGGGCACCGAGCTCCACGCTGAGCTGGGCAGGTCGTGATCCCTGGAGGTCGGTGCCCCGGGGCCCTGGGGGAAGGGTCTGGCCTGCTGCCAGCCCGGCAGCCCAGTTCCAGGGAAGTGCAGGGGGAGTGGGCGAGGCTGGCTTCCTCCTCCGTGTGCCCATAAAAGGACAAAAGCACTGCTATCTGGTCGGTGGCGGTGCTGGGTAGGATGGCTGATGGTGCATCTTTTGGAAGCGCAGATTTTTTTCCTTTTCCCAAGGACGTGTGCCTGCGAGTCTGTGTGTGTGTGTGTGTGTGTGTGTGTGTGTGTGTGTGTGTGCATGTGTGCACGCACGAGTGTGCCACTGTCACACAGCTTGCAGCCTGCCCGTGTTAACAGATGGATTCAGCCTTATCTGCTCTCTGGTGTTAGAGAAGATAAAACTGAAACTGGATGACATACTGCCTCCTCAATTTAAGAGGCAGAGAAAAATAATTAACCAGACTCTTCAAGGGAAGCCCTTATGGTGGGAAGAGCGGTCCAAAAATCTCGTCAGGCTGCGCTCAGGAGGCGAAGTGTGGCCGAAGCGTCACGCTTTCTCCCTCCCCCTTTCCGACATCTCCAGAATGTATGATCTGGCGTCAGAAGTAGGCCAGGCTTTACGGCTGTTATGAATTATATATCAAGGGATGTCATTATGCAGGAGACGGGGGTAGATGCCCCAGGCGGCCCTCCCTCTCCCTTCCCCTTGAGGGCCGCAGTCTGTCCCTGCTGCGTTCTGCCTGAGGTGGACTGGGGAAGAGTCTTAGCAGGTGCACGGTGAAAGGCTGTGCCAGCCGAGGCAGCTGTGCAGCTGGGGGCTCAGGGCGGCGGCTCCGACAGTCAGCCCGTCTTGAAGCCAAACGCACTGAGCATCCATCCTGTGCCATCCTTCATGGAGAGACTGCTGTTCATCCTAAGGCTGATTATTCTTTACGCACCTATGTATTTACTGAGATTAAAGGGTTCTGTGAGAAAATCCCCCTTTGGTCTGAGATGGAGAACTTTCACTGGGTAAACAGGACAGGTGGGTTAAGGGACTTGCTGACTTGCCTCCGCCCTACTATGTACACAGTGAGGGTCAGCCTGGACTGGGAGGCAGACAAGCCGCTCGCAGGCTCAGGCCCAGCAGAGCCTCTGAGCCTAGCAACCTGCCCCCGCAAGTGGCCTTCTCCGTTCTGGACACAAGACTGTCCTTCCTGTTTCTTTCTCTGGGTGGATGAGTTAAAGTCCTGAATTCTTCTTTCCACGGCCCTGAGATGGAGGAGACATAGGAGCCAGGTACCATTCCTTAGGGAGGCTTCTTATTTTTAAATTAGTGATGATTATGCATCAACTATCTCACTTTACTGCTATGATACCTTTTGGATGGTGTGAATATTTTTCTTTCTTTTTTTTTTTTTTTGAGATGGGGTCTCAATTTTGTAGTTCAGTCTGGTCCTGAGCTCAGCCTCAAATGCATAATAATCCTCCTGCCTCTGCCTCCTAAGTTCTGGGACTACAGGTGTGATTCTCCACACCCAGCATTGTTGTATGTGGTTACCGGCGGATTAAACCTGGGTCCTTGTCCTTGCAAGGCAGGCACCAGAACCACTGAGATAAATCCCTGGCCCTAGTATTTTTCTTATTTTATAGATCAAATAATTGGGACTCAGAATGCAAGGTAACGTGACAAGGTCCCTACTGGGATAGCAGGAAAGCTCAGTATGGTGCTATAGAGCTGTAATTCTAGGACTCAGGAAGCTGAGGCAGGAGTATCTATCTCTGTGAGTCTGAGGCCAGCCTAGGTCATCTGACAAGATCTTCTCTCAAAAAACAAAAATAAAGGGCCGGGGATTTAGCTCAGTGGTTCCGGATCCTGCCTGGAAAGTGCAAGGTCCTGGGTTTGATCCCCAGTAACCATATACAACAGTGCCTGGAGTGGTGACTCACGCCCACCAGCATTCAGTACCACACACCACAATGCTGGGTGTGGTGGCTCACGCCTGTAATCCCAGCACTCAGGAGGCAGAGGCAGGAGGATTACCTAGTTCAAAGTTCAGCCTGAACTGCAAGCGAGACCCTGTCTCAGAAAAACTAAAAGAAAAGAAAAAGAAAAAGAAACAAAGCTGTAGATACAGATATATGATCCAAAAGCAAATCTGACAGATCTCCCCGCCACACCCACATAATGACAGGTAGAACTGCCAGCGGAGCGTGGAGTCCTGTACAGGATCCCATCCCCCAGTCTGTCCCCTCCAGGCCCCACCCCGCTGCTGCCTCACTTGCTCACACTCCTGTCACACTCAAGACACAGTTCCTCACACGAGGCCGTGTCACTCCCTAGTCCTGCCACCCGGCCCCTGCCAGAGCTTCTTCCCTCCACCTCCTCCTCAGGCCTCCTCTGGGGCCGGGTTAGCCCCTCCCCATCCTCAGCCTCCACTTCCCACTGGAGCGGCCGCCATGCTGTCTCCTGTGCTGCCTTCTGGTAGTGTGGACCATTAGCACACTCGTGGGCTCTGCACTCGGCTCACGGCCCAGTGGAGGAGATGTGGGAAGCTGGTGCGAGCCGGCAGCCTGGGCCTGGAGGCCCTTCTTTCTGGTCCCTGACTCTCCGTCTGAGTGTCCCCCGCCAGGACTCGGCCCACCGGGGCCCATGACTGTCCTGCAGTGTTACCCCCGGTGCCAGGGTCAGGTCACAGCCGCACCCCTGGCCCGCCCAGGGGCCCCGCCTGGTTGTGCTGGCTGCTGTGTGGAAGGAGGAGCCGACTTCCAGGGGCGGTGGCCCCTGCTTTAGCTCTGTCCCCAAAGTGCTCCTTACGGGAGAAAGGATACAGTGGCACAGTCAAAAGGCCTCTGCCACCGACTGTCTGTGGACCTCAGAAAATTCCCCACAGTGCCCGGGCCTCCGTGTGTGCGTCAGGGAGAGGAGACACATGCTGGGAAGCTGTTTGAGTAAGGAATGGTGAATGTGAAGTGTTTTGTGTCTAAAGGTTCTGGTTGAAACTGCCTAGTGTGGACAAATTCAGACTGACAAGCCTGTAAGTTGGGGGATTATTGTCAGCATGGTGAGGTGGCAGTGCCCTATGTCCTAGCCGGGTTGCAGGGGACAGACAAGGGGCTTGGACAGCAGAGGCTGGGAAGTCCGGCCACAGCACTGGCAGGTCCAGCGTCTGCTGAGCGGTGCTCCCCGGTGGCCTCGGGGGCTTTTCCCTGTCTTCGGAGGAGCCACTGATTTCACACGTGGAGCTCTCTCCTCGTGCCCTAGTCCCGCAGGGAGGGCTCACGTGCAAATGCCACGATGCTAGGGACTTTAGACTTCAACATGGGGTGGGGGGGTACAGGGAGTCCTGAGGCACCGCCATCTTGTTGCTTTTCATATTGTAGTTTAAAGAAAAATGGAAGTTTGTTTAAAGTGTGAGCATTAAAATCAAAGAAATCTATTTGCTGTTTGACCCGTCCTGCCTCCCAGGATGGGCTGTGAGAGATAAAGGTTGGAAAGCACTCAGCCACGAGAGTGGAGTGTCGCTCTTTGCTTTTTTTGAGACAGGATCTGACTTCTGTAGTTCAGTCTGGGTTTGAACTCAGTATGTAATCAGGGCTGACCTCAAACTCATGATAATCCTCCTGCCTCAGCCTCCCAAGTTCTGGGATTATAGGGACGCATCACCTTGTCCGGGCTGAGCTGGATTTTAATAGATGGTTGCTTTTGGAATTTTCTTCTCTGAAACTGACCTGCTACTTTCCTGTGGCCCTGGGTCCCCATGGTTATGATCCATGGCGGTTCATAACCAGCTTTTTCTGAGTTCCACGTTAAGCACTGGAGAGAACACAAAAAGCATTCTCTGCAACAAGGTATGAGATTCAGTGCTGGACTCTGAAAAACCCGCATCCAACTGCAAGGTGGGGAGCTTGCCACGCCATCCGGCTCTGGCATTCAGGGCGGCTAATTGATAGCTGAGCACATTGTCATTCACAGCCCAGGAAGGAAGGGGCCAATTACCCTCATTACTCTGCTGCAGTTCTGGTCTCCCTCGAGAAGCCCGTGAGTTCTGCCACATCTAGAATTAGCTCCACGCCCTCGTGCTTCTAATTAAAGGGCTTTATGAGTCAGAGGGTTGATGGCCGGTGTCAGAGTGTCTCTTCAGGGAGACACAGAGGGAGATCCTCATTCTATCACCCAGGCGGTCTCCCTGGGGACTTCCAAGTGGATCTCCGGGAGACTTCCGGGTGGGTCTGGGCGGGACTTCCGGGTGGGTCTCCGGGGGAGACTTCCGCGTGGTCTCTGGGGCCTCCGGGAAAGGCGTGTGGCTGGGCAAGGCTCAAGGCTGGGCAGTGGGTGTCCCTGTCACCCTCTGCTTGTGGAGCCTCGAATTCTGCCGGCTGCCTGAGCTCGCTGTATTTTCCCCGCCGCCCCTCTTCCCACTCTGGGTGCTTTGTAGTAAATGTTTTCAGTTGCCAGTGGTGTAAGAAGAAAAGGATTGTGTTCAAAAAGCGGTTTTGAATGTGTCAAAAGCAAGGGTGCTGGCTGTGAATCCCTAACACTGGGGTCCCCTGAGACACGGAGATGTGGGGGAATCTCGCCTTCCGAGGTTTTTCATCTCAGGCAGGAGAACAACCTGAGTGAAAGTACTCTTCTCCCCTACAGGGCTGGAATTTCACACCTTTTTCCTGGTGTTGCCTTCCAGGGGAGGAGAAGGTGCACTGGTGCGGCAGACCTGGTGAGAACGCGCTCCCGCGTACATGCGGCGTCACCTCGGCCTGCTCTCCCTCTTCCACCACTGAGCCCCGCAGTGTTCCCAGTGCCAGCCAGGGCGAGAGCTCAGACATTCCCAGTGTCCTGTCCCAAGGGCCCAGAGTCCTGCCAATGGACCTTTGGCGCGGGTGTGTGTGTGTGTGTGTGTGTGTGTGTGTGTGCTTACAGGATCTTGCTGTTCAGTGCATGGTAACCTTGAATTCACTATGTAGCCTATGCTGGCTTCAAACTTGTGGAAATCCTTCTGCCTCAGCCTCCTTTGTGCCAAGGTGACAGATGGGTGCCACTGAGCCTAGCTCCTCATTCCTTATTTATTCCTACCTGGATGATGATATGCTTTGGAAACTTGACTGAGCCACTGCGCTTGAATATCTTTATACCTGGACAGCTCATCCTTGGCACTACTGGCATTTTGGGCAAAGGGTCATTTGTGTGGGAATCAGCTACACACTGTAGGATACTGAGCAGCACTGGGCAGTACTTTCACTGGTGGCGACCCAGGATGTCTGCAGACACCGACCATGTCTCTTTATGGCTCTGCACTTACCAGCATGCCCGCCTGGCCTTCTCAGGGGGAGACCCAGGGTCCGAAGTCACTTGGCTGAGCTGGGGCCGCACATCAGCCACACTGTAGGTCTGTGTTCTTGAAGACCCTCTGCCGCGGTGTGGGGCAGATATTTAATAATGGATTTGGGGGGATGAACGAGAACAGGACAGACGTGCTGAGGGCATGTGGCTGTTTCCGTGGTCATGACTGGTGCCCCTTGCTCCGGGCCTCAGGACTCAGGCGCGTGGCCTTGGTGAGCTCATGCTGGTGGACTTCCGGGTGGGGTGGGTCCCGGTGCCTTGCTGACACTGGGAGCTTACTGGGCCTTGGCCTCCACCCCAAAGCCAAAGCAAAACACTTTCTAGCGAGAGAGCCGTTGGGCAGCCGTGAGCCTGGGAAACATTTTGATTTCCTCTTAAGAGTGCATACAGAGAAGTGAGCATGCCATTGTCTCTCTTGTCTGTTAGGTGACATTTTCCACTTGAGGAGTTGCAGAAGTGGTAGGACAGGGCTGGTCTTGGAGCAGAAACCTTCCGACACCCATTGCAGTGCAGGACCGTGCAAGCAGGTGCTGGTGCTCAGTACCTGACAGGGCCAGTGTGCACCTCGTGGGACCAGCCAGCTGGCTGTTAGATCTACTGCTGTGGGCCAGGAGGAGGGGCCACGCTGAAGGGAAGTCCAGACAGGAGCCGTGACCACTGTGAGGCTTCTTCCTGCATCTGTGGAAAGAGGTAGCAACTTGCATCCAGGTTGCAGGAAGAGAGAAGAAACTACCTTCTACCTGAGCCCCCCAACCTCCCGTGCTGCTTCGGCACTGCCTCCTGCTGGGCTGGCCACTCTTGACAAGTGAGCTCGTGCCCCCAGGACATGGTTGTTCTCACCCTGGGCTTCTGGTCATCTCCCGGGAGGGCTTGGAGGGCTTGGGAGGGCTTCTTGGGACGGGGAAGCCCTGCAGCTGTTTATGCAGAAGAGTCCAGCTCCTCCTGGGGTGGCCTCCTCATATAGCCTGGGGGGCAGCTTGGGCAACACGGTGGAGCCCCGGTGACAGCTGGGAGGTGGCGATCCTGTGGTGTGTGCCCTGAAGAGGTCTCCCCGGGGAGACGCTATGAGGCGTGTGGCAGTCCACACTCCAGGTGAGACGAAATGAGTCCAGACGAGGCCGCGACAGTCCAGGGCCACCTCCCAGGCCCGGTGCCAGGTGGTGTGCACAGCATGAGCCATTGCGTTCAGAGGGGGAGAGATCGACATGCATCGCCAGGTCCAGGGGTATCGGAGAAGGCTTCGTGGATGAAGGGACCACTGCTGGCCGGGAAGGGTGGAGGTCGAGTCTGCAGAACAGGGTACCCGCCTTCGGGTGTGAGTTCGGGGGGTTCACGTGGAAGTGGATCTCGGTACAGACTCATTGGCAGAGGGCCTGGAGTGCCTGCTCCGGAATGTGGGTTTTGCTGGAAGGCCTGAGGCCTGCACAGAGGGCTCTGTCAGCCTCGGGGATCTGATCTGATTCCTGTCCATTCTACAGACTTGTGCCCCACTTCCCTTTCCCACAATGAGGTATGGGGCCAGGGGCCTATGGCAGCTCTGTGCCTGCGGCAGCTGGACACCCTTGTGCTTCTGCGGAGGGAGGCCCAAGTGCTTATCATATGATTCTGACTTGCCTTGCAGCTGGGAGCCCAGGAGGAGCATCAAGGAGGAGCTCAGCCTGACCGCGTGCGTCTGGAGCTCCAAGCTGTTTGTCTAGGGAGCCAGCTCGACCTCACTCAGCATCAGAGATAAGCCAGCGCCCAGCTGTCGCAGGTAGGCTGCTGTCTCAGACTGTCCCTGTCACCTAGAGTGTCTGCAGGTTCCCTTTTCTCTTTGGCTGATCTGTGAGTGATTGATGCTCACAGAGGAATCAGATACTCAGGAGTGCAAAACAGTGGGCTCAGTGGAGCACACCTGTCATCCCAGCACTAGGGAGGCTGAGGCAGGAGGATCACCTTGAGCTCAAGGCCAGTTTGAACCACATATTCATAGTGAGAGCCTATTTCACAAAACAACAACAAAACCACAGAACAAAAAGGAAGCACAAGGCAACTCCCCTGGCTGACAGAAAGGAGCTGGCCGGGCCAGAACGAGAAACTATATTTCTGGACTGACTTGCTCCTGCAGGTCTGGGCTGCTGCTCATGGTGTGTGTTTTTGTTGTTGTTGTTGAGATGGGGTCTTCCTTTGAAGTTCAGGCTGTTTTTGAACTCAGCAATCTTCCTGCCTCTGCCTCCTGAGTGTCCGGATTATAGGCATGAGTCACCATGCTTGGCATTGTTGTTTGTGGTTACCTGGGATCAAACCCCGGGCCTTGCGCTTGCACGGCAGACGCCAGAACCACTGAGCTGAATCCCAGGCCTGGCTCATGGTGTTTTTAGCAGGGGTCAGCTGCACGAGAAGTACCTTTCTCAGAGAAGGAACTGGCAGAACATTTTCCTATTCTGCAGGTGGTCTCTTCATTCTGTTGCTTGCCTCCTTCGGTGTGCAGAAGCTCCTTAATGTGAGAGAGCTCCATCTGCCCATTCTCGGCAGTCTTGTACAGCTGCTGGTCTGCTCAGCAAATCCCTGCCCAGGCTTGTGTGAAGGGTTTTACTTGTATCTTTCAGCAGGTTCAGTGTTTCTGTTTTTACATGTAGGTCTTTGAGCTGAGCGAAATGAATCAGCCGCAGTAAGTTAAATAGCACATGGTTTCTCATCTCTGAGAGACCCAGAGTATAAATGGGGTGTGGCATAGGCGGTGCGGAGCAGCCCCCAGCGGGCCCGAGGTGAGGTCCAGGGGCTTTAGGTGGTGTTTGCCGTGAGGCCCGTGTGGTTTTGGCGAGCTTGAGGGCGGCAGGTGTCTGTGGAACACGCTGGACCACACAGAGCTGATGGAAACTCCGACCGCAGAGGCCTCTTTGGAGCGCGGGGATGCCCCGTGAGCCCGGCTGTCTGAGTGCTGGGCGCCCCGGCGCATGCGCGGCTCTCCCCCCCTCCCCACACACAGCTCCGCCTTCGGCATCCTTGTCACAGCTGGCCGTCCAGGGAGGAAGTGCGAACTGGCGCAGCCACTGCTCTGGTCCCGGTACCAGGAGAGATCACAGCATATGTGAATGTCTCAATTACAAACCTTTATTATACTAAAAGACACATGGCTGTGAATCCCCCAGAATACTCTGCCTCACCTCACACACTTATCTATCCCCCGTCCTCGCCATTTTCTGCAGCAGTTCTAGAGTCCTCTTCCCTGAGGATCTTCAGCTGCGATGTCTTTGCTGCCTCTATGCCCCATGTGGATTTATAACATCTCATTTTCATGGTCACTTTGACTTTGGGACAGAGCCGGAAGTGACGCGAGGCCACATCCGGTGACTGAGAAGGACAAGGATGCAGCGTCGTGAGCTGCCTTTCCGCTGGGTGGCGCTAGGCAGCAGCAGTCACTGCATTTTTTAATCATGTCTGGTGATGACCGCAGGAAAGGTAAGCCCAGAGCTGCTGAAGAAAGGGGAGTGAACGAAGGGATGAGTGTGTTCGAAGCAATGTCTCTTCCATTATAATTCATTTTTAAAACATTGAAGTGGTCATATTTTGTGATACTTTATAAATGCTACACAGCACAGTGACCTCTATTAGCAGTGGGCAGATAAGGCCCCGCTTGCATTTCCTGGGCTGAACTGAAGTTCGCACACACAGGCTCTTTCCACAGCCCTGTTGTTTGCAAAATCACCCAACACATCGCGCCCGCCCACTGCCGGAGGCCCTGCCCGGTCTGAACCTGACCTTTTCCACCGTGGTGTCTTCAACAGCACCCCTTTCTCGGCTGCACTGCGCTGATCCGTGCACCCAGAGAATCCAGATTTTGCAGCCTGAACAGTCCTCACGTGTGCGTCATACTTAATGCTGGCCATAAGATGGGGAAGGTGCGACTCCTTCTGCCAAGAATTTCCCATCTGGTAGTAAAGGTAGAACAGAAACACGGACAGTTACGGTGCCTCGGTAGGAAAGCCCAAAGACAGTGGCTGGTGTGTATCTCTGCACGTCCTGTGCATAGCTGAAATTCCTTTTGAAGGTCGGAAGCAGGGACTGATGGAGGCCCTCAGCACAGTCAAAGCTGAGGTCAAGGTGGGGCCACCCAGGAAGCACCCAGCCACACCATCAGCCAGGGTCTTGGTCTCGTGTCCCTCTGGGCCGCCCCACTCCCCATCTGTAAGATGGGGGCAATCAGGGCACGGCTGCCACCAGGATGGTCGGTCTCAAGGCAGAGCGAGACCCGCAAGGTGCTTGGCTCCATGCCTGGCTCCGTGTGGAGGTGCAGCGTTCCTCGGCCACAACAGTGTCACTGTGGTCACCATCGGGGTGACCTGAGCCAGGGCCCCTCACAGTTCTCCAGGGTGCAGCCTCCATGGGAGCACCCAGCACAAGTGGCTGCGAAGACTTCTGATCTCCGATCTTCCACTCACTTGCTCACCACACGAGTACTTTCCATCTTCTTGTCCTCAGGTGTCATCTTGGTGACATCAATATTGCACACCGTTTAGAGCAGCACAACACCTTTATTTATTTATTTATTTATTTTTGAGACAGGTTCTCGCTTTCGTAGTTCAGGCTGGCTCTGAGCTCAGCCTCTAATATCACAGCAATCCTCTTGCCTCTGCCTCCCGAGTGCTGGGATTACAGGCGTGAGCCACCACGCCCGGCACTGTGGTATGTGGTACTGGTTGCTGCTGGGTGTGGGTCTCCACTCCCAGTATTGTTATGTGGTTACCGGGGAATTGAACCGGGCCCTTGCACTTGCAAGACAGGCGCTGGAACCACTGAGCTAAATCCCCGGCCCAGCAGCACAGCTCTTAATAACTCCTGCTACAAGCTGTGTAGATCCGCATCGGCAGACCAATGGGTAGAGGAAACATGGTGTGTATACACCACAGAGTACGACTCTGCCATAAAAAGGATCAACTTGGGTCACTTGTTGGAAAATGGATGCACTGTGAAATAAAGCAGGCACAGAAGGCCAAAGATCACATGGCTTCTCTAATATGAGAAACCCCCAAATATAAACAATATGAAGAGCAAAATAAAGGGAAACAGTAGGAGGTAGACTGAGGAGATGGAGGAGGATCCAGAAGGGGGAGAAGGGGAGCCCCAGGAGGGGAGAGGAAGTAAAAGTGGTGACGATGGGATGTGTACGTGATCCAGTTCTTTAAGACGATTTACATGGCAGATGTTTGCCCATGATAGTAACAGCAGTAGCAGTGGCAGCGCCCTGAGAAGGTGACTCCTTGCCTAACTCCTGTGCCCAGACCACATAGAGAAAGGTCTTGTGTGTTTACCCAGAGCTGTCCCTCAAAAAAGCTCTTCCACACAAGCGGTAAAGTCCCGCGGGGACTCAGGTCCTCATCTGGGGCCTGCTGGTAGGTGCCAATGAGGGTCCAGTGTACAGTGGCGCTTGCTCACTGCTTTTCCTGAGCTGCGGGAGCCCCTGGCCATAGGCCTCACGGTCCCCCGTAGCTGAGCACCGAGGACAGAGGACAGCGCCTTCCGAGTGTGGCTGGTGGCCGCGCTTTCTCGTTAGCATCTTGTTTCACTCGCACTGATGCCCGACTTGGGTTGGAGACTGACTACCCAGTTTCAGAAGAACAGCAGATTCTTTCTTCTCTTGGCTTGTGATTCTTAGCAAGGGAGATTCTTACGGAAGAAGTGGAAAAAAAGCAGGCTTTAGGTGCCTCCTCTGTCTCCTGCCTCCCAGGATAGGGAGGCCACAGAGCCCACAGCTGTACCCCTTCAGGCAGAGCTGTGCGCACTGGCTGAGGGCACAGCCAGGCCAGAGGCACTGGGTCCTTACAGTGCGTATGGGCAGAGTAGTGGTCACTCTTGGCCTGCCCTGGTGGCTGATGCAGTGGCTACAGGCCACCCCCCGTCGGAAAGCCACAGAGCTGTAACTTTGGGGGACTAGTGCCCACCAGAGAGCAGGCGTCCAGTGTCTTGGCTGCCGGGACACAGGGGTCTAGGCCTTTGCAGACTTCTTGCTGAGATGCCCCTAGAGCCCACTTCTCCAAGGGTGACACCCCCGCCTTACAATTGAGGCCCAGCCTGTGAGGTCGAGAAGCTCCAGGAATTTAGGGGAGGAGGAAAAGTAGGGCGAAGGGGTCCTGTGCTGTGGGAAAGTGGAAGACTGTTTGGCGGGGCTGCAGCACAGCCGGACGAAAGAGGCACAGCTTCGGAGGGCTCCGGCCTGCACCCAGGGACCACATATCCTCATGCACCTGGCTCCACCCAGTTTCCACCACTTGTCCTAACCCTGCTAGGAGCAGGGTCTCTCTTCCTTCTGCCAAGTGTGCTGCAGGCCTGGATGCCAAGCCCTAAGGTCTCCGCATCCTATGTGACATGCACAGGAGCGGCTAACTGCACTCACTGCGGACAAGGAGAGGGCAGTATGGGCTCAGGTAGAAAGAAATGCACCCAGGTGCGGTGACCTCTCCCAGGTTGCTGTGGACAGTGCCTGTCACAGGCAAGTCCCTCTAGTGGTTCCCAGCAGTGTGGCTTAGAGGTGAGATCCGGGGCCAAAATGTCATGTACAAGGTGGCAAAGGTCCTTTCTTTGACCTTTACGAAACGGTTCAGCAGGTCTCCTGTCAGGTGCCACCGTGTGGAGGTCACCGCATTCAGGCATGTGAAGCTGACTTCCTGTCAGGCAGCAGACGAGCAACAACACCTGGCATCTTTCCCACCATCAGGGTTCCTTATTCTGGGACTGCAGCTGGTGGGCCTCAGTCTCACCACTGTCCCGCCCTGTCCCCACGCCCAGGCTTCAGGAGGCTGACACAGGACAGCCTCCCTGGGACTCTGGCATCCCAGGAGGTGTGTGCCATCGGTCACGTGTCAGCCCAGCTGCTCTGTCCCCTGGGGCGTGGGGACTGGGCTCCCACCCTTGCATCACCCCCCGGCAGCCCCTCCCACACCCACGAGCTTCCTCTTCCCGTGACCTTGCTGTGCGAACCAGGACAACACTGTCATTTGCTGGTGGTGCGGACGAGGGCTGTCCGGGACCCAAGGGGCACGGGGGACCACATCCCTGGTGCCTGCCACATGCCTGGGGAGTAGCTCCCTGTCCCCACCTCCTTCCTCCACATGGGCCACGCCCCCTCTGTTCCGGGACCTTGACTTGACCCTCATTCTTGGCACCGCTTCGCCTCCTACTGCAGCTGCCGTGACGGGTTACTGAGGGCCGGTTAAGCCCAGACTGCCTAAGTTCACATCTCGACTGTCGTACTCAGACACTGAATCACAGCCCAGCAAACCTACAGTCTTGGCACTCTGGGAGGCTGAGGCAGGAGGATCACAAATTACATGCCAGGCTGGCCAAGTTAACAAGACCGTCTCAAAATAAAAAATAAGATAAAAGCAGAGATGGAACTCAGTGTAAACACCCTGAGTTTAGTGTCCAGTATGAAAAAAACCAGAACACTGAGTCCCTTGAACAAAAGGTTGACCAGTGTAGGGCTCAGTTTCCTCACGGGGAGAAGGGGGGCAGGAGTGACTGGCCGTAAGGCACCTGGTACTCTTTGGCTATTGTTAGCTAAAAGCCCGCGCTGTCGGCCTTTCTGTGTGGATGCTGGGTCTGGGCCCTGGGGACTGTGGACAAGCCGGTTCCCACACTGGCCCAGGACTCCATCGGCCAGCTTCGTGGGAATGGAGCCCTTCCTGGTGTCCTCGCTTGTCTGTCTCACCTTCTCTCCCATATGCGCCTGCACTGACCTCCCCCAACAGAAGACAGGCCGCTGTCATAAGCTGTCCTCCTTTGCTTCCACTTGAGAGGGACGGGCCCTCGAGGTAGGGAGGGGCTCCCTGGACCTGAAGTCATTAGAAAAAGCCTGTTCCCTGGATAAGTCACTTCACTTCTCTGAAACCAACTTGCGATTTTAAAAAACGGAGTCCTGACTCCCCTGGCCCTGGGCCCGTCTCATTCTGAGCAAAGATGAAACGTTGCAAAGCGCCCCGTGGCCACTCAGGCTACAGAAGTGCATTCTGTCTCTGTCCCTGTTCCCGTGGGGCTATGGCCCAGGCATGCAGCAGAGGGACAGGGACACCACCCTGGTGTCCCTGGGGACGGAAGCCATGCTGAGCTAACAGGACGTGAGGCTGCGCCGTCATGGAGACCGAGACCCGGGCCTGACGTCTCTTCACCTGCTGGTCTCTGCTCTTCCTCACGGACATCTGGCCCGGTCAGAACGCTGTCCTCTCAGGAACGTCTGACTTGTTCCTCTCGTTTGTTGGATGGTGGGAGTATTACAGCATCCAAGCAGGTCCCGGAGGCTACCTGCTGTGGGGTCTCGAGACTGTCTATGCGTGCAAGTCACCAGTGGGCACAGCGCTGCTTTCCTGGACCCTCCTCCAGGCTGAGCCTGCCCCCGTCTCACAAATGCTGCGCAGCGCGGTAGTGCGGGGTTGCAGGAGGTGTGGGACTCGAGAGCCTTTCTCTTAGGGGCTCTGCCTGTGCTGCCCCTCCTGTGCCAGCTGTGAAGGAGGACTGGCAATAAAGTGTTCCTAGCATGTCCTTGGGGGCTCTCTGTGTGGCTCAGAGCGCCAGGGACTCCCTCTCCCATGACCTGCAGGCCTGGGCAGCATGGCAGGGCCCACGGTCGTGGCATGGAATGGACTCAGTGGCCAGCAGCTGGTGCTGGAGGTTCAATCAGCTCCTTTTTTTTTTTTTCTGTTTATCTCTTTATCAACTTTGGTTTTTTTGTATTGAAATCTTTATTGGTACATTACATATACGCATCATGATTGCACTCCATAATGGGATTTGTACCTTTTTTTTAAATCTTTTATTCTGAGACAGGATCTTGCTAACGCGCTCTATTGCCCAGGATGTGTTCAAACCTTGCACACCCAGACAGGTGCAAATGTTGAAGACATCCGAGGGAGAAAGCGCTGGTCTGGGGTCGCTCTCTCTGCTACCTGACCACATCAAGACCCTCTGATTCCAGATCCTTGGGGACACGTCTGACCTCACCCCCAAACCTTTCTCTGGATATTCTCCACCTTCAGTCTCTACACCTGCATGTATGTCAGGAACACATCTCGTGGCACGACCTCAGTTCTACAGGACTTTCTCCCATTTCTATCCCCAGTCAGCTCCATAAGTCCGCACAGAAGTCACTTTCTCACCAGGCCAAGGGCGTTTCAAAGTGGCTGTGTTTTCTCTCTCATTTCCTTACCCCTCTGCCCCCCCACACTTCCGTTTTTTTCTTCCTCTTTTTCACCCCCACTGTCTCTCCTTTTACATCTCTGCAGTCTGGGATGGGAACAAAGCCCAGAGCGTTGATAATCATGATTTCCTGCAGTGCCCAGTCCCAGCCCAGCCTCGGGCACCCGAACCCCTCTGGGAGCCTGGCCGGAAGCGGAGGCCTTCAGAACTCCCTGTGGAGAATGGAATTTAGTAGGGCAGAGGCAGCGACAGCTTCCAAAAGCTTTCTCGTGCATTCTGTACTCAAGCACTAGAACAAACAGACCACTCCTGGTGGTTCAGCCCAATAAAAATAGTCCAGTTCACATGGACAGAAAGTAGACGCAGGCATTAGATGTGGCTTATATTTATTTTTCCTGTTCTGGAATGTGTTCTCGTTACACTTCCGGTCTATTCCAATCTCGGGGTCCTAGCCGTTTGGAAAAAAGCAGTTAACAAAACCTCAGAGTAGCATGGGGGACAAACTAGGAAAATATAAAATACAGTATGCCTGACAGATATGACGCACTTGATACTAGTCAGCTGCTTTTTCCCCCGTGATTTGGATTTAGCATAAAGGAGCAACTGCTTAAATACGTGACTCAGAAAAATCCCATAAGAAGTCATACTCATTGGAGAATAGTTTGTATTGATTAGTTTTTCTGAAACAGAAAGACAGAGAGAGAGAGAGAGAGAGAGAGAGAGAGAAGGAAAGAGAACGACCTACTAGCTGTCACTAAGGACAGTGTACCCACACGGTGTCCCCGGGTCAGAGTTTCAAAACAGTCTTTTCTGTTTTTCTAATAAGAAACAATGAACTCTATCTCAGCCTGTTTTACCAATTTTGTTTCCTGTGGTAAAACTACAAAAACAGCAATCTAGAAAATGTGCCACCTCCCCTTTTAGAGAATCTGGGTTTTTTGTTTTAAAAGACATCCCGTTGCGGGCGTGGGCACTTGTTGGAGAAGTCATTTTAACCATTTGGCTGCTTTAAAAAAAAACACCCCACAGGCTGAGGAGTCTGAGACATTTTCCAGTCTGGATTCTACTCCCAAACTGCTGGTCCTTCAGTGCGGTTCTTTTCTTCCCTGAGCCTCAGTTTCCCCAACTGCCAAATGAATTCATGAGACAAGATGGTCTCCCAGATATTTTCCAGCCCGGGCAGCCCCTGGTGCCCTGGCTTTCTCTGCCACCCGTAAGGAATGAATTGTGACTTGAGGAGGGCAGGAAATTGCTGTCATAATAACATGACTTGTTCTTCCCCTCCAGTTCCTTAAGGACGGAGGATCACAGAGATATTTCCAGGTAAATAACAGCTGACGTTGGTTATAGCACAGTAATAGCCAACATTTCAGGGTGGAGAACGTGTAATACGCACATTTACAGATACTCAAAAGGACAAAAGCTGGTGATTTCACCAGATCTGTCTGCTCGGATTGGAAGCCACGGCTCACAACACCCCATACTTCTAAAGAAAAACAGATGAAAATAGTAACTGGCGAGTGGCATTTTTAGGAAGCTGTAATTCTGAGGTGGTCCGAGAGCTCTGGGTTCCTTCGCTCTTATCAACGGGACCTGCTGTGTTTTGAGTCTCAGGGTTTCAGGTGAGGAATGGAATCACTCAGAACGACATGCCGAGCGAATGCAGATTAGAGCCCACACCTGAGTCCCTTGTCCTCTGCCGTCAGTCATTTTGTCACACGTTGAGCACAATTCAACACCTTTCTCCCTGTATTTGACCAAGTTTCAAGAAGCCAAAGCAGGTCCTGCAGTAGCCAGCCTTCGATGGGCCTTGGGTCTCTGGTTGGAGACCTGATTTGCAACCTGCTTATAGACACAAACTCAGCTCAGGAAGTTGTCGTCCGAGAGCATGTATCCCGGACAAGCGGGTCTGTTCCTAAGCGCAGGTAGCATGTTTGTCTGTCTTGCTACTTTCTTCCCCACCTCCTCCCAGTCAAGTGATAAATGCTTTCCCTCCTATGAACAAAGGCCTGGCCTCTTTTCTTTGAGCTCCTGCCTCGGGTGGTACCCAGTGGGGCTGACATCCTTCAGCTGCCGGAAGAGATGTGGAGGCTTCAGCCTGGCACCTGGCACATAAGCGCGCCTGCTTAGGCAACCTGGGTCCCCATAGTGACCGGACACGAGGAGCAACAGGACGCTGTACATCTGTCCTCTGTGTCTGGTTTGTCCTGCTGCCCTTCCATGGCCTGAAGTTCCTGTTCAGTCACCGGGGCTTAAGTTTGAAAACCTGCGCATTCCGTGAAGCTAAGCTGAGCCCCCAGCCAGCGGACTTCCGCCGCCTTTGCCATGGAGACCGGTTCCCAGGCTCAGTCGTCAGCCCCGACTCGCTCCTCCTACCTGACGCTCCTTGGCTGAAAGAGTTGACCTCGCGCACCGCACTCCTCCTTCCTACCCTTTGTGATTTCTCTCTGTGGAGCAGGCCCTGGGCTTAGCTGTTTCTCAGAAGGAAGTCAGTGTTTAGAAACGGCTTTTTAGGATAAGGATCCCCTGGCAGCTGCGCTGTTTACTTGTGTAGATCCAGCTGAACTCCAGAGCCGGGGTTTCCCGCCCACCCGTAAGGCCGGAAGTCTGCTCCGTGCTGGGGGATTAAAGGCCGGCTGCGCTGGGCTGTTTATTGCTGCTAGCGGCCCACGGCCAGTGTCGGCGGCTCTCCTCGCCCGACTTTTGCAGAGCCCCCGAACCACAGCACCCCTTGATTCCACCCGCGCTTGGGCCGGCTTCAGGGCCAGTCCTTGGCTCCAGCACCACCGAGTCCCACGCAGCTTGAGGAGAAGCAGTTTGTTACCAGGCCCTGGGGTCGAGGTCCGACGCAGAGGCGGATACCCTGCGCCCGGCCGGATCTCACAGCCGGGCGGGCCTCACACCCTCCGCTCTTCAGACCCTGACCCACCCTGCGCCCTAGATGTGTGTGGGAACTGCCTCCCGTCATTGCTTTCCTTTCCTCAGGTGTCCCGGTCTGGGACCCCGCGACACAGCTCCGCTCCGAGCCTGTTTTCACGTGGGGCCTCCTGTCTGTTGGCCGCCACGGAGCGTTTGTGGGCCCTCTGTCCACGCATTCCGCAGACACGAGCGGAGCAGGTGTGGCGCCGTGGCAGGTGCTGCCGGGCGCCTGGGCCGCAGCTCAGCAGAAAACGGTCCTTCCGGAGTGTCGGGTCAGGGGCCACTCCGCACCCACGGGCGATGAGGCTTTTGTTACTACGGGCAGCACTGAGTACTGTGGGGAGAAAACCGCGGACAAAGATGGAATCACAGTGCCCAGCGAGGGAGTGGGGTGCAGGCACCCAGGGGAGCCCTTCTGGCAAGGCATTATTTGACCAAGGGCTGAAGGAGGGGTAAGGAGGCTAGAAGGTGTCACCGGAACAGAGGCCTTGGGGACAAAGCATTTGGCCTTCAGATCTGAACACAGACCGGGAGCGGGGTTGGAGTAGAAGAAGCCAAGAGCAGTAGACGGTGCGGAGGGCACACGGTGCAGGGCCTCCAAGGGAGCTTCAGCAGGGATGTGGGTATGTGTCCTGCTGTGGAGAACACGGTTTTACAGAGATGCCTCTCCCGGCAGTGCTCTCCAAGGCCCCGATCTGAAAGCACCCCCAGGAGATCAGGGTGGGCGTTCCTGCCCGCTAGAGCAGAAACCTCTAGGGAGGAGAGAGGCCCGCGTGCTTAGGAGCTGGGCCGCTGCCTGTGCAGGGCTTCTTGGAGAAGCTCGTCTATGCATCAGGACGAAGTAACAGCCGTCGTCATTTGATCATTCCCGGAGCCAGTGAGCTACAGCCCAGTCTGTCCACCGCAACCTCGGCGGGAAAGCTCTTCCGGTGCTTTTGGAACTCGCTCACCTGAGAGACTGTTCCTGAGCCTCGCCCTTGGGGCGTTCCGTTCAGCAAGCATCTGGGCACCTCTGACATATCAGAGCTTGATCCTTGGGACACCACGGCGGGACTTGGCTAGGGACTGGGGAACCTCAACACACACTTCCGGTGCTGTGGTAAGACAGAGTCCCTGGCCGGGCTGAGACCTGGGGTCGGGATCTGGGGCCATATCGGCTCCTCTCCACCCTAGAAATAAGGGATGGGAAACCTCAGGGAAGGGCGCAAGGGGTTTCTGGGGTGAGGAGAAGCAGGACCTGGAGCCCCTTGTTGCAGAAGCCAAGATGTACTGTCAGTTCATGGCCTGGGAGGCCCATGATGGCGGCCGGGAAGAGGAGGGTGAGGCAGAGGCTGAGGCAGAGGCCGAGGGGCTCCAGGGAGGAGGTCCAGGGGATTGTCTGTTCTCAGGACAGTGCAGGGCTGTTAACAGTTTCTGTTTGTTTCTTTAGTCCTAGGGATTGAGCCCAGGGCCTTTGCACCGAGCTGCCTCCCCATCCCCCTCTTCTCCTCCTCCTCTTGCTTCTTGAAACACAATCTCACTAAGTCACTAAGTTGCTCAAGCTGGGCTTGAACCTGTGATCCTTCTGCCTCAGCCTCTCAGAGTACTGGGATGATAAACCCATGCCACCAACCCAGCTCTGTCCAGTTTTTAAGCATCATGGGTGTCTGATGAGATCGAAGCGTTAGAATACAAAGGCCTGGGTTTCACTTTACTCTTAACTCCCTTAAATGCCTGTTTGGCCCTTCCACAACATGGTGGTTGAGTCTAGGTGAGTCCACGGTCCTGTCTATCTCGAGCGCCCCAAGGAGTGGGAAATGGTGACACGGTGCCAGGTCTGTTGGCACAGATTGCTGGGAATGCTTGGAACAGAGTCTGGTTTCTGTTCGGACTGGATGCTGGCAAGAGCTTCTGCTTTCTGGTGGTGGTGATGGAATTTGGTCCCTACTGGTTCCTGCTACTCTTGCTAGTCCAGCTGGAAGGAGCTCCCTTTCCTCCTCTGAATACTAAATAGGGGTTTTCTCTTGAGGAATCAAGCATTCATTTAACAAATAATTTCTAAACTGATGCCATGCACCGGACTCTGGGCTGCGCCTGTGAACATGAGGGCAGCTGAGGCCCACTCAGGCTATTATGTGACAACAGCCACGGTGGGAGAAGCAGATAGTGAATAAGCGCGATGCGAGCACACTGGAGCACAGGCTCCCAAAGGGATTAAGTGAGTGGGGCTTGGAGGGGTGAGTGGGAGCTGGGATCTGGAGGAGATATTCCATCTACAGATCCATACAATTCCCCGAGATGGGGGTGGGAAGGAAGAGCCAGAGGGCTCGTCATAGGCAGGTTATAGCTCAACTCGGATTGTTAAATACCCATTAGTAACCACCCCCGCACCCTCCCACCTTGCTCCCAACCGCAACTGAAAAAGAAGCAAATCGACCAATTCGAGTGGATCTCTTCTTGATTCCCTGATGGTGTTAGCAGAATAAAATAAAAGAGCCAAGAAAGGGAGAAAGAGAGGAGGAGCCTGTCTCCAGCTTCCAGAAACGCTGGTTACTAGCATAGCTTTTACCTCAGTGACTCCGTCAGGGGAAAATGCTTCAAGGACAGCGGCATCTGCTGCTTCTCCATGCAACGTGCATCTGTCACCTACCTTCCTGGGTTTACACACACGTACATGTGTGCAGATGAGCGTGTGCACACGTGGACACAGGCGCAGGTCTGAGTGCGTGTGTGTTACGTCAGCTTCTGGAACCTAGCACGCGGCCCTCGAGTGCAGTCGGCTTCTGGCCCCCTTGTCAGCTGGAAGGTGGACCCACAGTAGGACCAGCCCCTGGGATGTGCGGAGGTCTGTGTGGAGCTCTGGAGTGCAGAAGGTGACACTGCAGCGCAGAGGTGAAATGGCTTGCCCAGGGCCTGTGGTTATTAGGAGGTGTCTTCATTACTCTCTTCATTTCTTGGGCAAATACCCGTGTTACAGGAGGAGGGGCTTACCTTGGCTTACAGTTCAAAACGGGTTCAGTCCATGGCAGAGGGCCTGGCGGAGGAGGGCTGCTCGCAGCATGGTGCACAGGAAGCAGACAGGAACTGAGGGGGAGCTGAACCATCCCGGCCACGCCCCCATGCCACCCCTTCCACTAGGCCCCGCCTCCTAATAGCAAGGCGGCTCTAAGCGCCGGTCGTTTCAACCACTTCCCACAGGTCCTGCCTGCGATTGCATGAGGCTTTAGAAGATGAAAGCCACAGAAGGACATCGGCACCACTGTCTGTGTATAGGGAGGGGAGGGGGAACCCAGGAGGAGATCTCGCAACTAACAAACGCCCTGGGACAGACAACTCACCCAGTTCCCAAACCTGACCCAGGCAAAGTGCGCGCGACACTCTCCACTTGGAAGCAGGAGGCTAAGTCTCAACTCCTCACAGAGCGCTGCAGCACCTGTGCCCGTGCTGCCGGAGAGCTGCTTCTAGTTCCTGACTCCATTCGGCTCTCGCCTCTCAGACTCGCTTCTCAGACTCGGGTGTCTCCGCCCCCAGCTGTGCCTCCGCTCTGGATGGTCAGGGAGCTGCTTGCTGCTTAGGCGGTGTTTCCCGTGAACTCGGGCAGCCCCAGGACACACCCTCTTCCTTCGCTCCACCTGGGTCTCTTGCTCTTGGGAGCGTCATTGCCCCTGCTGGGCAAAGGAAAGACACTCGTTCTGGTTTTCTTTTTCTCCCACCAGCACCTTCTCTGAACCTTCCACAGGAGGAGCCAGCCTCTCCCTTCACACACAGTGCAGCTTCCAAGCCTGAGAGGGAGACGGGATGCTAGGAAGGGGGGCTCCGCTCTGCTGTCCCTGCTGGCACCCGCCCCGCCCCCGTCCTGCCGCGCCCCGGCTCGGTCCTTCAGGCCCTGGGAACCCAGGCCCGAGGCCACCTCTCCAGGGAAGCGCGTCTTGCTGCTTTCTCTCCCAAGGCGTTGTCTGTCTGCAGCGGTTCTCGGTTCTCGGTGTAACAGGAGAAAGATGGAAATGAAGGGACAGAGAGGAGGAAGGAAGGAAGGAGGGAGGCAGAAAAGAATGAGCAAAGCGACTCTGCAGTGCCCGGGGAGCCACGGTCAGTCCGCGCTTTTCTCCAGACTCTGTGTTCTTGGAGGTGATGTCCGCCTTTGCTCTGCGCTGGGTTGAACCAGCTCAGGTGTTCAGGCTGAGTTTGTCTTTCTCCCGGTGGCTGGGAGCTGACAGTCCGCAGGCCCAGACAGGAGGAGGAAGATACCCGCGCTGGGACTGGGTGCGAACCACCGAGCTGGGACAGCCAGCAGCAGCTAGCGCTTCTCTGAGGACGGCTTGGCCCCCGGGAAGCGGCAGGGAGCCCTTTCCCGGCCTGCACCCCTGCCGGTGCTGTTAGCTGAGGAAGGCAGCAGCGATCCGTCACCTGTCCGCAGTTTCCGCGGGCGGAGGGCGCCCGAGGATTTGATGGCGTTTGCAGAAGTCTGCATGTCTAGTTCGTGGGGACCCCTTGGAACATGGGCTGTGCGGCTCAGTGAGTTCCGGAGACGGTTGACGTGGTGACCAGTAGTTACGCACTCGTGTGAGCAGATGCTGGGGTTACAGTCTCCCCCCTGTTCCTCGTACACTTAGCCATGTCCTCGAACCTCTCGCACCGACAGCTCCTCTTCTGTACGAGGAACAAGCGCACAGCACCGCGGTGGTCATCACATGAATGAGCACAAGCAGGAGTCCAGCACGGTGCCCGGAGGGCACTAAGTGCAAAGCTAATGTCGGCTGTTTCTACCTTGGCCTAAATTATCTGTTGACGTTTAGAAATAAACTTCCGGGGTTGCCTGTGGTTCCCTCCTTGATCGCCTGTTGCTTCAGAACCTCCTGCGTTCAGACAGGTTCACAAAGCTCAAGTCGGTAACAGGGGTGGGCACACACAGAACACCAGCCTGAGTTGCCCCAAGGGAGCCAGGTGAGCAGGGCGGGGTGTTGCCTGAGAGGGGCGGGTCCTGGCCTGGGAGGGGCGTGGCCTTGCCTGAGGGGCGTGGTCTGGGGCGGAGTCTTGCTCCGAGGAGGAAGAGCTTCTGGCTGGCGGTGGTTGGTGCTGGGGCCGCAGTGAGTTCTGTCCGGAGCAGATGCTGCAGGCCGGGGTTGCAGCCCCTCTCCCGGGTGTTACAGGAGGGAGGCAGCGCAGCGTGTGCCCCTGGGAGTCCCCATCGCTGCACCCAGGCTGGGCGAGCACACAGAACTCCGCTGTGCGTGGCCCGAGACTGGCTGGCATGGTCCCGAGAAGGGCCCCCGACAAAGACTTCCTTGTTCTCCCTGACATCAGACCTTACCCTCAGGATTTCTCTGTCGTTCTGGGCAAGATCTCACACAGCGATATAGAGCCAGCGACAGAGATGGCTCGAGCCAAGGGCATCTCCGGCGTTGCCGTGCCAACCACTGTCCTGTGGGAGGGAGCCCGATGGTGCCAGTCAGGGGACCCCTGATCCAGTTCGTCCTGGGCTGGGCCGCAGCGCTGAGCTGCTACTGATGATTCAGAGGGCCGCCAGCTGCCTGCTCGGAGCTTGACAAAATGTTAGGGTCAGACTCAACCCGCGACGCGTACAGTGGGTTGACTGTTTTCTGCCTGTTTAAAAAATGAAGCAAGTATTGCATAGAAGCATCTGATTTTTCTATTTATGCGGAAGCTTTTGCTTTGGAGATGTCATCGGTGTTACTATCCTGAGGGCCGAGGGTGCCTACGGTGCGATCCTTTATTCAAGTGAGGAAACTGAGGCAGGGAGCACAGGAAGCAGTGTGGATAGTGGGAAAGGTGCTTTGTGGTCACGTGACCTAAGCTGAGGTAGAGAGTGCCAGGCCCGGGCTGCAGAGGGACTGACAAATCCCCTCCTGGGGGCCGCGCAGTGTACCTCTACCTCCCATCACGGGGTGTGGTCCTCAGACTTGCAGCCCCCGGGGACCCTGAGCACAGAACAGCCCTGTGGGGCCGCAGGCTGTGGGCCGGCGACTCTGCGTCTCTGCCCGGCGCCTGCATGATTGCTGCTGGCTCTGAGCACACCGAGTGCATCAACGGACTAAAAAGTACATAGAAAGAGTGTTTTCTCCTTCATGACTAGAAATAAAGAAATGACGGAAAATCTGTTGCTATAGCTGCTCTGTGTGCGAGAGTGACCGAGGCTGACGAGGAGGACCCTGTGAGTCTGCGTATGGAGACAGAGGTGGTCTTGAGGGGCTCCAGAAGCCACTGTGCCTCGGTTTTCTGATCAGAAAAATGACTGAGCCAAGAGACTCGGGGATGAGCTAGCACAGAGCTTGAACCATTTCAATTTTTGGAGGGATATGGCATCTTGCCCAGGCCAGGTGGCAGGTGGCCAGCAGGTGACCACACCCCACGCTCCCCCCGAGGGACCCAGGGAACAGCAGGGTTCTCCATAGAGTGAGCAGAGGCTGTTCAGAACCCGGTGTTGGGATAACAATTTACCATCTCCAGTGGAACAGAGAAGCTACCCAGCAACACTAGGTCTGCCTGTGCAGCCCGCAAGTCCTACGTACAGGAGACAAAGGACAGCACTTTCACACTGGAGCCCGGCGTAGGAGGCAGACACCTGCCCGGGAGCCCCAGCTACAGGGCAAAGTTGAGGTCAGGATGGTCGTCTGCGGCAGGACTGGACCCAAGCAGGCGATTGAAGATAAACTTGGTGAGCGTGTTTGTTTGCTCGAACTGTGGCCTGGGTTTGTTCCTATAAACAGAGATGTTCTAGAGACGTTGCTGCCTTCTCTTGTGTATCACTTGTTTCCTGCCTCGTGGGAGGAAGCAGCTTGTACCTCTCTGTCCCTGTGTCTGTTGCAAGTGCAGGGTTGGGGGTTCAGACCACAAATGGAGGATCTCCACTTCTGCTGCGTGGCATGTAGAGTATTTCCCCAGATCCAAAATACACTTAGTCAACGGCAGTCTCACCGAAGTTAGTTGTAGAAACTCAGTTTGATAAATTTGAAATAAGAGTTTTGACCTTTTTTTTTCTCTTCGGTTGTAATGGGAGTCGAGTTGATTCAGCCTCCGGACAGATGTTTTTCCTCTTTGGAAAATGTGACGAAAGGACAGGGTCAAAATGCCAAAGAGGGTGATTACTAAGTCAAGTGACTGAATCTGTTCATTTTCCTTCCCAAATGTATTGGCACCATTTCCGGCAGATGGGTCAAGATTCATATTTCTGAAATAACCCAGAAGCAGAAACTGAATATCTCACTACAAGTGCAAATTTCAGTGCTTTTGACACTGCAGTAGAACATTGAAAGGCTGTTGAAACCGGTTTCCCTTTTATTGCAAACTTCGGCCTTTGGGCCAAGACTGAACTGACTGGGTTTGACATTTTTCATATGAGAGGATAACGCCCCTTAGTGGCTAAAGTAAACTCTTCCATTTAAATGTGTTTTCCAGAAATCTAGTAACTCTTTAAAACTAAGCAATTTAGACTGGGCATAGTGAACCAGGCCCGTCATCCCAGCACTCAGGCAGAGGCAGGAGGATCACAAATGTGAGTCCCCACCCAGGCAACTTAGTGAGTTAGCAAAACAAAACAGGATATAGCCATGGACCACAAACACTGACAAACTAAAGGATTTACCTGCATTTGATGGTTAGGGCGACACTGCAGCAGAATGTGCAGGGCTAGCCTCAGCTTGGTTATCTGCTCCATCTAGCTAGGGGCTGGTTGGGGGTCTGGAATGACCACAGGGATTGTTGGCTTCGCTGGGATCTCAGCCCCAGGCCCTCCTTGTGGGCTCTGATGTGTGATAAGAACAGGTTTGAAGAGTGAAGTCATTGCTTGGAGCAAGCACACCATTCTGAAAAGGCACTGGGCCCTCTTGGTGGCTGTGCAGGAATTTCACTTTTAAATGAGCATCCACAAAACCGGAATCCATTTCCCCTGGGAGAGGAGTTTGCGTTTCTGCTGCTGCACCGACTACTGGCTGTGGGCTGCCCTAGAGAGAACCCACAGGGTTGGAGCCCCGAGCTCGAGCCTGAGGCTCTCCCAGCTTAGCACTGAGCATAGGCAGGTTCTTCTCACATCCGGGTGAGTTTGCTCTTACGAGCTAACTTGTGTGCATGGAAGACATTCTAGTGGCCCAAGTCTTGTTCTTTTAAGTTTCAAGCATAGTGCAAGATCCCCTGTGATGGAACAAGGTTGTATCCCTCCCCTCACGCTCTTTTTCTTCCTCCCTTCAAGTTCTTCTCCCTGCTTGCTTATTTCCCTCTATCCCTCTTTCCTTTCATTTTCTCATCACTGAAACGCAATACCTGACACACCTTCAAGGACAAGAATTTTATTTTGGGCCGGGGATTTAGCTCAGTGGTTCTGGTGTCTACCTGGCAAGCTCAAAGTTCAGTTCCCACTAACTATATACCACAGTGCTAGGCGTGGTAGTGCATGCCTGTAATCCCAACACTCAGGAGGCAGAGGCAGGAGGATTGCTGTGAGTTCGAGGATAGCCTGGGCTACATAGTGAGTTCAGGGCCAGCCTGAACTACAAAAACAAGACCCTGTCTTTAAAAAAGAAAAAGAAGGTTTATTTTGTCTCACAGTTTGCCGAGGTTTCAGTCCAAGGTCATCTGCCTCCAAGCAGGAAAACGTGGCAGAGGGCATCGCTCAGGAGAGCTGCGCATGGCGAGTCAGACAGGAAACAGAGATAGCCAATCAGCACTAAGCCAAACTGTTGACGTATACTTCCTAGAAACTTTGTGAATGTTCATCATGTATTCCAAGTAGGTGCTGCCACTTGCTGGGCAGGGTAATTAGGCTCCCAAAGCCTTCCGTGGGATCTTTCCTTCTTATGTCAGGGGATTTTTCTTCAAGCCAATGAACACAGCTCTGGTATTTGTACAACATCCTCCACTTAGTGCCTTAATATTAAAATTTTGCTATTATTATTATTAGTTTAGTGAGGGCTAATTTGAGCTGTATGGGTAGACGCAGGGCAAGTCTTCAGTCACTGCTAGAATTCTAAAGAGAAAGGGCCAGAATTTGAGATAAATATCTTATTTATACCTCAGGCAGTAGATTAGAGCATTCTGTCCAGGCATTGGAGCCTGTTTACTGAGGATTCGTGGTCGGTGTACTGGTGCCTTTTATGGCGTCGGGTGCTGCACATGTACAGTAAAGGGCCTGGGAGCAACTCTTCTCTAGGGATTTACTCTCTCCACCTGATTTCTGAGTCATTGGCTCTACTCGGAAACAAACCGTGGCTCTCCCCAGGTGAGGCGGCAGGTTTGCCGGAGGGTGGCACCTTTGAGGGCACTGTGCTGCTGTCGTCCTGCCCCTTCTAAGGGGTTTGCCATCCAGAGGGCTTCAAGCAGCAAGCCGGCAGATACCATCTGGGGTGAAGTCGTGTTTCTCACATCCAGTGGTGTCTCATTCTGAATCACTTGGCCCCTGGGTTCAGCATCAGGTTGTCTGAATGCAGGTTTGGGGATTGTTGGCTGCAGAATGCCGGATGAGAGACTGTGGGCTCAGCACTGTTGCGGGGTGAGCGAGCGGGGGGTGATCTGACACCAAAGAGGTGGGCACATGAGATTGTGACCAGTGGCTCTTACACTTGGCGGCATTATAACCGTGGGGATACTTGATATCCTTCAGGTGAAGGCTACACAGTGAGCTTCTCATCTGCAAAAGATCCAGGCAGCATTTCTACTCAGGAGGATCCCAGACTGTGCTTTTGGGGTTCTGTTTTCCAAGGATCCTGGGGTGACCCTAAGTCATTTTCCTAAAGCCCAGGTCATATTCAGTCTCATGCAGGAAGCCTCCCCTAGATCACAATCTGCTCTTAGAAACCTCACCCCGTACCACCCAGTGCAATGCCCAAGCTGTTCAGTGGTTCCATGGGTATGACTTCCACGACATCAGCCTCCTGCCGTGCCCAAAACCACAAGCCGTGCACTAGGTGACTTTTTATTTTTCTGAAAACTAATAGTGTTTGGAGTACCAGGCAAGTGGGTACATGTAGTGACTTACAGAGAATTTTTTGGTCCGATGGCCTGCGGTTAAAGCCTACTTACTTATGTCAGAGACATGAGTGGTACAGTCGCGGGGGGGGGGCAATTTGTGGGTTAAACTTCACAATCTCTGTGAAGCCTTTAGCACAAAGCCTATCGTGAACTATGTACACACTCAGTGGAAGCTTTTGTTCTTATCCAGTTTACCAAGAGGTACATGGAGCTCCAGTGGTGCAGTCGGTTACCGTGCGGTACTTATGCACCAAGAGGTACGTACTCAGCTGTACCTTAGGGGTGTCACTCAGTGCAGGAGTAGGTAGCTGCCGTTTTGGATTCTGCCCATGATGTGGGTACAGACGGAGGACAGATGGCTACTCAGAGCACACGGGGCCCTGTGGACACCTCAGAGAAGGTGTAGACTTTGACCTTTGGTGAGAGAAACTGTGCAACTGGTCCCTCAGGAGGAACTGAGAGCCTCTCCTTTCTTGTGATTTGGGGGAAGAAAGTTGTTCAGCAAGAGCTACGAGGCCCTCGTGGAAAGTATCCTCATGCGCGAGTTGATGCCACCTTTATGTGTCAGGCTTTCTTCGACAAGTGGGGATGTGTCTAAGTCGATGGTGGCAGAGACCATAAGGGGTGACCAGGGATGAGGAGTTGTAGGCTGAAGTTTTATTTTGGACTGTCTGGATTAGACTCCATTGAAAAATAAACCTTGGATAGAGATTTAAAGAGAATCCATGTTTACTTATTGGAGAAGAGCATTTCTGGCCAAAGGACTGGCTAGTACAGAGATATGCAATAAGCTCAGAAGGAAAACAATGAAAAGTCGGTGAATAGGGTGAGGGCAGAGGCAGCTACAGAGATGAACCAGCTCTCGATAACACCACACTGGGGCATGCACTGTAAACAGCCCTGACAGGTCTGAAATGGGGAAGTGACAGGGCGAAGCTTGTGAGGCACTGCTGCAGCTGCCAGAGGGACAGGTGGTGGCGTCCCGGGGTAGACAGGACAGTCTGGGCAGCCGGTGTAGGAGGCGCTGGTGTGCATCCAGGTGAGAGTCGGTGAAAGTGCCGGCTTAGCCTGAGGCACTGCTGGTGAGGACAACTGAATGACTGGACTGAAGACCTGCCATAAACTCAGAGCCAGCGGAAAGGGTGGCTTGATAAGGGGACAGGAGAGAAGACAGCAGACAGAAAGATTCCAAGCCCCCACTTCCGGCCTGAGCCCCTGGGAGCACAGGTTTGCCCCTCACTGAGACAGTCTGGGAAGGACAGATTTTGAGCCAAGAGTCTAACTTTTCATCCTGGCCAAGTCGTGTCTGTTAGAAGTCAGGACATCAACTGGATACGCAAGTGTGTACCTGATGGCAGAGAACGTGGTGAGATATGCAAACCTGGGCGTCACCTGTACCCTAAGGCTGTATTTGGAGCCCTCGGATATTGACAGGTGTGTAGGATGGAGGAACTTTCCTCCGTGCACAGCAGGACAGAACTCTGACCAGCAGGAAGAGGGGTATAAGTTCAGAGGACAGCTGGCCTTTGTGTGCCTGGCTGCTGGTATGCCTTGTGTCTTGCTAACAGAAACCATCGTTGCGGGGACTGAAATGACCCCTATTCTTTTTGAAGTGAAGCTCAGACTCAGGGAAGTTAAGCTGATGTAGCTCAGTGCACAGGGCAAGGCTATGAGGGTAACAGATGGCTGATCCATGCCGCTTCGACTCCCCTGGGGCCCGGCTCACTGCCCAGCTCAAGGGTCCAGTGGAGTGAGTGGCCCTTTTTTGAAGAGTACAGCTGAGCGGAGTGTTTCTGGCAGGTTCCCCTCGGCAGTGCAGCCTCTGACAGCCCCAAAGATTCCAGTATGACTTGTACTCGGGGGAAGAGGCACCGGGAGGCTGCGGCTGCCCGGTCCTGGGCACTGGCTGCAGTTTCCTTCCCTGGTTCCAAAGGGTCTCTGTGAGCTCATGCATGTTGAAATAGAGACTTCCTCTGAAATTCAGGGTCTCGGCCCCCAAATCCCCGCTCGGGGCACCGCCCTCCCTCGCGTCTCCGCACGCAGTCCCGGGCGCGACCGGCAGGGGGCGGCGTGTCAATGCACGAACCTTTGCCGCAGCCTCCGGCGTGATCTCCGGGTGTCCTTGGCAGGAGTCCGCGGGGCGCTGCGGGATTGTGCAAGCGAACTCACAGGGCCCGCCTGTACGTGTGAACTCCGCTGCGGGCTTCTTGATAGCGGGGTTCTGGAGGCTCCTGCTCCTTGTCGTGCAGAGGGCGTAACCCGCGGTCAAATTGCAGAATGTAACGGAAGGAAAATGGCTCGTTCGCACGGGGCCTGCAGTTCTCTACGTGCCCGGGAGGGGGCGCAGGTGCACTAGGATCTGCGCCGGGCGAGGGCGGCCTGCAGGCCCGCATTTAGGGACTGGAAGCTGCAAAGGGAGAAAAAGAGTTTAAGGAATGGAGGGTCGCCCCCACGGCCCCAGAGCCCACGCGTCTGCGCTAAACGATTCCCTCCGGTTCTCTGGAGCGGCTCAGCCCATGGCCCGCACTTAGAAAGGCATTGTTCACTCTGCCTGGCTATCTGTAGACTGAAACCCAGGCGATGTCGATCGCAAGGCGCTTCTTCTCCACCTGTTTTGAAGGGCTACCGTTTTGTCTGCTTCGCGTTCCCGACTTGACATCTTTGTGGGCTTTGCTCCCCGGTTACTGCTCCGTGCATCTCTGGGAATATCAGGGAGGCAGCGCAGGGCGGTGGCAGGAAGGGCAGCCCGTGCAGCCGGAGAGACAGACGGACAGATGGAACCCGCTGTCACACGCGGCGGTGCCGCTGCTGCAGGTCGGGAGCGTGATTTCTGGGAGGAAACATTTGATTAGGCAGAGAAAACAAAACAAAACATCCACAAGCAGAGAGTGAGAGGGACTTCCAGGCCGAAGCTCCGGAGGTTCCGCGGCTGCAGCTGGAAAGGGGGCTGAGCCGGGCCCCGCGGACCTGAAACCGCCCAGGACCTCCGGTGGCGTTTCCGCTGACACAAACCTCCGCGGTCGGCCGGTGGGTCTGGCTCGGGAAGCAGCCGGTGAGCGCGTGGTTCCCCTCCTGCCACACTGTAAATCCAACCTTTTCCACCTTTCCAAGCGCTTGGCTGCCCAGCCCCCTCCCGGGCCTCTTGCTTGTTTGTAAGAAAAAACAGTATAGTTGAGGCTTTCAAGGCTGGAAGCCGAGGCAGAGCTACACCTGCCTCGGGGAATTCAAGTGACACTTTGGCACCTGGAACACTGATGCTTGAACTTTAACGGGGTGCACCGCCCCCCCCCGGGGGGCCTCCAGTTCTTCCCGGGTCCAGCATGTGATGTGGTCTTTTTTTACTTTGTTTTAGACTTCTTTTTTTTTTGAGACGAAGTCTCTCTTTTGTAGTTCAGCCGCTCAGTATGTAGTCCAGGCGAGCCTTGAACTCACAGAGATCCTCCTGCCTCTGCCTCCCGAGTGCTGGATTACAGGCGTGAGCCACACCACACCTGGCATTGTCGTATGTGGTTACCTGGAATCGAACTCAGGACATTGTGCTTGTAAGGCAGGCCTGGGAATCAGTGAGCTAAATCCCCAGCACTAGTCTTCTATAATTTTTTACCCCTCCCCATTTTCCAAGTTAAATCTGATCTAAGAAGTGATTCCCCTAATTTTGGGCGTGTCATTTCCAGTGTGGTCTTGGTACTCAGGGGGGCCTATAAGAAAACCAAGGTTCTGAAAGCCTTGACTCAGAAATCAAGCCAGTCTTGCCCTGGGGCGGCGGGATGCGTAGGGAGGGGCTGCTCCTCCCTAGGGCTTGTGCCCCTGGGCCTTGACCTCAGCCGTCATACATCTCGTCCTCATGGAGGCAGAGAAACTTGGGGGACGACGTGTGATGCGGCCACCGCTGGAGCAACACGTGGGCGGGGCGAGGAGAAGCCTATCACGGTGCGAGTGCGGGGGGAGAAGGACGGGTACAAACTGGAGACGGCCAGTAACTGCGTGGGGAGAAGGTCCCAGGGGAGAGGAAGGGAGGGCGGTGCGGGGTGTGGAAAGCTACTGAGAGAGCAGGAGCAGGCGGAGAAGCCCCGGGTGACCCTGAGGTCCCTGGCTTTGCAGTCCAGTGGGTGAAGCCGCCTTGCTTTCCACGGGGAGGAGGAGACTGAGGGGTGTGAGAAGTGGGGTTACTGGGGCCACACTAAGGTTGCGGGGTCTGCAGGAAATCGCCCGCGTACCGGGGCCTGCAGCCGCGCAGGGGGCGGGAGAGGGTCTCAGTCAGGCCTGGCCGAGTCGCCACGCTGGGGCGGTGCCCTTCCCCCCGAGACTCAGCGCCGCTGGCCGGTGCGCTGGGACGTCAGCCCCCCGGGGTCCGGAGCAGGCCCTCCAGACGCCGTCCTCTCCCGGTGTTGTTGATCTCACAGGGGAGAGAGCACGGATTCACGGAGGATTCTTCAGCGGTGGGCCTGCTCAACGGACCCAGAGAGCATGGCTTCTACACTTGCATTTGACTTTGAGGGAGACACTGATTTTCATAAACCCTCCCAAAAAAGAAAAAGAAACTCATTTTACCCTCCCTGCTTGGAGACTGTTTGGTGTTGTAAGATGGGTGTTTATGGGAAAATTAGCTGTGATGACGTCATAGTCTATGTTGGAAAACTGAACCCGGCTATTGAAAGAGCTACGTACACCTGCGCTTAATGATTCAGTTCCATAATGGGGTCTCGGTATGTTTTTGTACAAATTCCCACGGACTGCTTTCCAGCTGGGCCCCGGCAGCTCGTATCCCACGAAGAATGCCAAGCCTGTCCGAGAGACACAGCAGATTAATAATCGATGACAATATTCAAAGCGTGCTGCCATTTGAGTGCCGTTACTGGTGGTGTTAAAACGTTCTGAAAACACATTTTAGCCATTAACTCATTTTTATTGCCAGATGAAAGCGCCTAATAGACTTACTCCGTTTCAGTTTTCCTCCTTCATCCTGGAATGAAATCGTCTGTTGGATTCTTGGCAACACGTTCCATGCAGAACAGAAACCTGACTCACGGCACACGATGGTGGATAGGGAAGGGACCTGTGGCCCGGCCGAGCCAGCGTCCCTGCTCTGGCCCGGGGAGTCCAGATCTGCAGGCTGAGCTACTCCACCCCTCCGGCGCTTGGTGTATCTCCAGCGAGCTGCTGATGGTTAATGGGAGCTGGTGGCACGTCCCGCTTGTAAATCGGAACGGTCGGGTCCTGTCCTTACTGAGCGATAGTGTCTTTGAATCACTTGGATAACGGCCCAGTTATCCGCACAGGATGGGGCCATCTCTGAGCCTCTGGAGGCCCTGACAACAACAACCTTCTTGGGTCACCCTCAAGGTTACCCCAGCTCTGAAATTTCTCAATTGGCTTCAGAAGTACATTGTTTTAGAGTTCGGGTGCGACTGTTTCATTCTATTCCACCGGGGAAGCCACAGAGGGGAAGCAAGTTTCCTTTTGCAGATCCTGAAGGTTCAGCTCAGAACAGCAGAAAGGTGCGGGAAGTAGCCAACGTGCAGACGCTCGTGCCCCACCAGGCACGAAGCTCAGGCGGGCCTTCCTGGAGCAGCGACGTGGGGTCTGAACTGTTGTGGAAGAAGAAGAGCCTCTTCCGAGGGACGATGGATCCGCCTGAGACTGGAGCCGCCAGGACAGCATCTGCCCTGACTCTGGGTGTGATGCTGCAGATTAATTCCCGGATCCTGGCCTTAGCTGGAGAAGGGTATTCGGACGAAGCCCTACTTGTCATTCAGGAGAGAAGGAAAAGGGAGAGATGGGGAGAGAAGGCCAGAGGGGCACACGGACAGGATTGCCTGGGGCTGTGAGATGGTGACACAGACTTTGGGGGAGCAGGTGGCAGCGACAGTTGCATCAGCTGCGCAGGGGGCACCAGGCTGCGCTGCAGCTCTGCCTCCGGCCCCGGGTGAGTCCGTGGTGTGTAAGTGATTCCTGGTTACCGGTAAGCCAGTAGCACCTCAAAATAAACTCTGAGGGCTAAGGATACAGCCAGCAGCGTCAGTTTGTTAGAGGAATGGAAAAGTCATGATTTAGACGCGTGTGGGTAACTTTAGTTTCCCACAAGGCTCAGGGTGTCGCTTGCGTCCACCCTGAGGGACAGTCTTTCTCAGCGCCCAGAGGGCGAGGCCTGCTCCCCATCCCCCAAAGCCTTATGTGGTCTCAGGTGGGGATTTTTCAGAGATAGCTGCTTCTAGACTGTGCGACAGACTCACGCGCAGTGCCGAGGGTAAGGTGGGTGGTTACTAAGCAGGCCACTGGTCCTCCTCGCCCGCCCTTGTCCCAGCAGCCCGGTGACAGTGCGGAGACGTGTCTCATCTGTCTCTTGCTTCTACCCTGTGCCCACCACGGCCTGTCTCTCCGCTGCGTGCACTGTTCTGCCGCGAGGCCAGCTGACTACGGACCGAAACCTCTGCGGACCTGTCCTCCCTTAACTTTGGGCGTCAGGTGATTTGTCTCAGCACCGGGGTACGGTGGGTGGGAAGCAGCAACCTGGCCCAGGACACCTCACGCTCGGCGCAGAAGAAAGATCCAGCGGCCGCCATCTCACAGAACACGGCGCGCAGGCGAATGGCACTTGTTTCGGCGGCAGTGCAGCGGGATCCTTTCTGAAGTTACAGATTTACACCCTCACTCTTGAAGGGGGCACAAGGAGGACATGTGCCAGAGCTGCTGCTTGGAGGTCAGCCCTGCAGAATTATGAACTTGAGCAAGTTTCTAAATCCCTACTGAGTTCCTTTATCTCTGTAATTGGGAAAATGACCATTCCTACCCCAGGGCACTTGTGAAAATGAAAAAGTTAAAGAAAGAATTCCAGATAGTGGAGAGGAAAGATGTAAGTGTGTGTTTGTATGAATTTGTTCCTTCTTTTATTTGGTGGGGGGAGTCAGTGCCTTGCTATATGATTCAGGCTGGCATGAACTCACTGCATAGCCCAAGCTGGCCTTGAACTTGCAGCAGTCCTCCTGCCTCAGCCTGCCAGAGTGCAGGGGTCACAGGCATGCGTCACTGTGCCCAGTTCATTAGTAGCTCCTGAACCCATAAAAACTTGTCGGGTGGCTCCAGCTCCTGCCAGCTCTGTGCCACTGACAGAAGCCCCAGCAGCACAGACATGACACACTAGCGACGTCCCTGGAATCACAGGCCACAGGAGGCGGTGGCCGTGATGTCCTCACGCTGGGGGGGGAGACCGGAGCCCCAGAAGTGCTGCCGGCCGCCGCTCTGCGCTGCGGGTCCGAGGGCAGCTCACCCTCGGTGAGGCCTTTCCAGCTCTCGCTGGTCCCCTCGCCTTGTCCTGGCTGCGATCCCTGGGCCTTCCCACCAGAGCCCGTGTGGGCTGTTTTGTTCATTTCCTGAACTCTAGACCTGAAAAGGGAGCACTTTTACCCCTGCTTCTCCTTCCCCTTCCTATCCCACACATGTCCTTTTCTTCCTTACTTTTTATTTTATTCTAGCGCTTGCATTCTCTGAGGCCGAGTAAATTATCCAGAGTTGCTTAATAAGACCCAACCCTTTAAAAAAGTTTCTCCTGCTCCGTGTTTGCAGCACGCCTTTCCACCCTTGTGAGTTAGTGTGCGCACACAACACACTTTCTCTTTAGCCCTTATCCCTCCCCTCCCCCACCTCCCTCTACCTTGTTTTCCTTCCCTGTTGCAAAAAATCCGTTTCTCTCCTTCTGTTATCTCTCTTTTATTTTGTTCTTTCTTTATAATTTTAGTTTCTCATATGAGATAAACCGTGTGGTCTTTAGGCTTGTGTGTCTGATATATTTCAGCACTTAGCAAGACGGTGTGTCTGCTCATCAACACATGGATGAAAAGGAAAATGTAATATTTATACACAATGGAGTACTACTCTGCCACGAAGAAGGGTGAACTCAAATCATTTCTAGAAAGACAACGTATCTTTTTTTTGAGACAGGGTCTCACTTTTGTAGGTCAGGCTGGCCCTGAGCTCAGCCTTAAACTCACAGCAATCCTCCTGCCTCTGCTTCCCGAGTGCTGGGATTACAGGTGTGAACCCAGGCCCTTGTGCTTGCAAGACAGGCGCCAGAAGCACTGAGCTAAATCCCTGGGCCCAAGACAACATATCTTTAAAATAATCTCTGTTGCTAACTAAGCCATCTCCGTGGTACCATGGTACAAAGCAGTGTGTATCATTTGATCAGACCGAAGAGACTTCAAAGAGTGAGTGGCAGAAAGCAGAGGTAGGCTTGTTTTGGAAGAAAGACCACGCACGCCCCTGTGTGTGTGGTGTGGGTGTGTGTGTGTGCCTCTTGCACACCTCTTCATGCTCACACGCTCCTATACCCAAGGCAGGAGAAGTCTAAGAAATCTCTGGCCTACCTCTCAGCACAACACACTTGTCATTTCTACAATGTCAGTGAGGGACGCTATTAAACGCCACAGGCGTGGGAAAACTCTTCACTGTACCAGGCAAATCACTCAACTTTAGGAGACGGTGAAAGTTAGAAACTTGTGCGTAGCACAGGACAAAGATCTTCCTCGTTAATTTTCCTTTGGTCTTACTTCCGTTGCTCTTGCTTCCGCAGAGCAACACACCATCCATCAAGTCTGTCTTCTCCAGGAAAATCCTACACCCGGTGACGTCTGTCATCCGTGTCACCTCCCGCTGCTTTGGCCCTTCCTGTAAGCTGTGCGGCGCATACCTCACCAAGTGCGTGAGGGTTTTCTCCAAGGAAGATGGCGAGCACATCCCGCATTCCACTGTCTCTTCCTTCATCATAGCCTCACCATGTCCTTGTTGTAGCACTGCCTTCCAGAAGTTCCCTACTGGGCCAGGGATTTAGCTCAGCGGTTCCAGCACCCCTTGCAAGTGCAAAAGCCCAGGGTTCAATCCCCAGTAACCACATACAGCAATACTGGGCATGGAGACTCATGCCCAGCAGCAATCGGCACCACATACCACAGTGCCGGGAGTGGTGGCTCAGGCCTGTCATCCCAGCACTAGGGAGGCAGAGGCAGGAGGATTTCTGTGAGTTCAAGGCAGAGCTCTGGGCCAGCCTGAACTACAAAAGGAAGACTCTGTCTAAAAAAAAAAAGAAGTTCCATACATCATCCTGTCAGAAGCCCCAAGCATAGGAAATCATGGCTCACCCATGACGTTTAAAATGATTCTTTACAAACACAAGTATGTGAGTCCGTGTTTAGCAGGGACTGAGAAAGTGGCGCCTTCCCTCAAACACAGATCTCCACCCACCATCCTGTAAATACACGTTGGGTGGATGAAGGGTGGTGGGCACTGGGCCTCCTTTGTAGACCATTTAACGTCTACTTCTGGGACCAGTAGGAATTGCACTGTTAACTGAGTTTACTTATTTGCTTTTTTAGAAGGGGACCACAGACTTGAAACTGATCTCTATTTCTCTGTTGACTTGACCCAGCTCTGTAACTGTCTTAGCATGTTGTCTCATGAAAGATGCCCTTTGGGATATTAATTAAGTCTTTTCATCTTTATACCTCAAGAAGTTCCCAAGCTGCTTACCCTTGGGATGTCAAATGATGAAAGCCTTTGTCTCGCCTAGGAATTGCATCCTGAGGAGTCTTGTCTCTTACACGTAAACGGAAGAGGCTCAGGACCCCAAATCTGTGTTTTCTGAGCTCTGGTTCTGATGAGCTTTAAGCAGCTCGCTTTTCTGGACAGATATTTCAGTAATGTCTTCTTTGATGGGCAGCAAGCAAAGTAAAACTGAGATGTAACCTGGAAGAATTCTAAGGACTAGTGAATGAGTCTTTCACTATGTAGAATATGAACTTTGTAGGAAACGTGTTCGCTTCGTAGAAAGTCTGTTTCTTGTAATTAAAATTCCCTGTACTTCTAGCACAGTGTTCACAGATTAATGTTCCCAACAGTGAACAAGACACGACTTCCTGAGAGTCTGTTCTCCAGAGACTACTGAGAATTCTTCCACCATTGTCCTTGGTATAGTTTGCACCAGATGTCCCTAAAGTGTAGACAGACGTCACTCAGAGACATTTATCGGACCCCAGTCCTGGAATGAGGTTTGGAGACAACTGCTTGTCCCTGGAGAGAGAGCTGTTGTCCTTATGGCCTTCATAGTAGGGAGAGAAGGGCCAGGTGTCCTCAGGAGCCTAGTGTTTGTGTGGCTAATAGTATTTGTTTTCTATGTTTCCTAGGTTCGCTGGGATGGGAAACCTGCTCAAAGTCCTGACCAGGGAAATCGAAAACTATCCACATTTTTTCCTGGATTTTGAGAGTAAGTTCCCCAAATCGTAATATAATAATAAAAAGTTTTCACTTTTAACAGCTTGTTGTTAAGAAACTTCTAAACATTTTAGGTGATGCTTAAACCAAATCCACTTTTGAGATCATTTTAAAAATGATTTTCCTTTACTCTTTTCCTTTTTTCAGAGACCTAATGAAAAATATTTTTTAATGTGCCTGCATGAGTTTTGAAATGCTCAGCTACTATAAGCTTAACACAAAGTATCATGTGTTTTTCCTAAAACTTTTTATGAGTTACTGCTGCATATTCCAAAATAAAAATACTAAGCATGTTAATTTACACAGACTCATGGAAAATAAATGTCACTAGGTGTGAAAGAAAAAAGTGATAAATACCATAAAGCAAGCATACAAGTTATTATTAATCATCTCTTTCTATTCCTTATTTATTACCTGACTATACCGTGTCATTTCAGGATTTTGTGATATATATGCTTTATCCAAAAAGTTTATCTCTTTTATCAAGAATATATTTTTCCCTTCAGTAAAAATGGCTTCAGGATCCTGACTGGATGACAGGGATTCTTTCCAACTTTGTGTCATTTACATATGTAAATGTATATGTAAATGTGAGCCTCATCTTCATGTTTATTCAGACTGAGGCCAGGTTGACACTCTCCTCTTGTTTCATCCCATTTTAAGTTCTAATTCCACAGCAGCAAATGGGTACCTTTTTTCTTTTTTCAGAATTCCCTTCCCCTGCATGCTTTAATCTGCATCAAGCTGTGACTTTTCAAGTATTTTATAAAGTATTTTATCTGTGTAAAAGAGAACAGTTGGGACCTCCTTATGTCTGGATTAATCTGCTGCTGGAGATCCTCAGAGCCAATGTCAGAGGACTTATCTGAGGTGCACTAATGTGAAAGGTGAAAGCTTCCCGGGTGTGTCAACTCAGGAGCTTTGGTGTGTTTAAAAAGAAACGTGTCCACCAAGCTCACGTGTTCTGCAAAAAGTACAGTAAAACTTTGTTGGAAAGCATAATTCTTTCCAGAAACACACTTGTGATCCAAAGAGTTTGTATATCAAAGCCAGTTTCTCCATTAAGAACAACCAGTGATTCACTCTACCACCCAATTCGTATAAAATGATTACAATACTATACTATAAAATAGTAAAGAAGAAAAAACATATAAAGAAAAACACACACATTGACCTGCACTGGCCTGCGAGAACCTTCGTGGCTGGTGTGGGGGAGGTAAGAGGACGGTCTTGTGCAACGGACTTTCGCTGCCACTCACGGAATCACTGTTGGCTCAACAAAATCTCTTCCTGTAGCTTTAACAAGGAGCCTGTCCGGTGACACCTGCTTTGGCCTCCCTTGGAGGATTTTGCAGAAGTGTGACATGGTATTTATTGTTGTCAAACAGACTCAGTGCTCACACCACCACCCCCTCACTTGGGTGGTGCTTCTCTATAAAACCTTGCACTTACCATCCACGTTTTGCTCATCTCCCTAATCTCCTTGGAAGTGAGAGATTCCTCTGCCTTTTTCTCTTTCTCTCCTGCACGGGATATCTCCTCCATCACCTTTTGCTGTTTGGAGATGATCACCCATAATCCCACACAGAGAGAGAGAGACAGACAGACAGACAGACAGAAACAGAGACAAGGATCACTGATTTGGCTATGATCATGTTACGTGCAATGTCATATATTATTTGTATTACAAGATATCATTCATTTAACAAGGTAAAATATATCAGTAATATGTGCTGACCCTGTGGAACCCTCGTAGGAAAAGTTCCTCGCAATCCAAGGTTTTATGGTAATTAAGTCCAACGAAAGATGCCTCATTTTTGAGTGCACCTGGCATGTTGTCTGGTCTGGCTTAGTTGGAGATACATGTATATTTACATGTTTAGTTATACTCTTCCATTTCTTACCTCGTGCACTTTACATGGCTTCGGTTAGCACGTAAGAGGTCGCAGTGATGATGAAGAGCCCCAAGTATTTCCAATCCCGAGGGACAGATGACGCTGGGGGAGTCATTTATGTGTTCTCTTCAAGAGCCTGGACTTCCTCACGGACCTGTCAGGCCCCTCGTAGCCTGCAACGCCACTTGCGTAACTCTCCTCAGATCACAAGCCAGGGTTTCGGTCTTCATGAAAACGAGTCCTCAAAGGATGACCTGTGGGATCTAGCGGGGTCCAGGGGTCCTCAGCAGCAGCTGGCTTTGGAGGCTCCGCCTCGAGGGCCTTCCCACCCCAGGCAGGCGCCACATGATCCCCCCCAACAACAGAGACCTCTGCTCCGCTCTGTCTTAGAATTTGGATATTTCTTAACATTCCATTTCAAGAAAGCTCATGGTGAGCAACAAGACCATTTAGAGTCTTGAAGTTTGATGATATTCTGGGCCCCAAAGGTTCATTACTGGAGACTATCATTTCTTAAAAATAAGAGAGTATGGACTGGAGGCCTGAGAACGCATTGCTAGGACCAGAGTTAGAAAATTTAAGGGCAATGTAAAGGTGTCAGTTTAGAAAAATAGGTACAGTTCTGTCCATTTCTCCATCCAGCCCACAGAGATGAGCTCCAGTCCACCAAGACTCTGAGGGGGACTCTGCGGGCTGTGGTCACACAGGGAAGGAAGTGTCCCCCTTCCTACACAAGGAGGGCACAGGTCCTTGGCTCCCCTCCTCCCCCGAATGCTCATCAAAAGGGCTTTCTAGAAGGACACAGCCATCCTGTCCGTCAGTCACCTATACATTGGTATGTCTCACGGGGGAAAATACTTTTTAGTTTTTTGTCCTAAACGTCCTATTTCTAGAGGAGATTTTTAAGAAAGAATAATGGTGGGCTGGAGAGGTAGGAATGGAGAGCTGTAGGTATGGCTTTTCCCTGAGTCTGCACATTTCAGCACCCGCAAAGGTGTACGGAGGACAGTTAGGCCTCAGGTACAGAAGCGAGGGCCTTCAGTGCCGATGAAGCCTCCAGCGCGAGTGAGGAGCAACACGGGGAAGCAGCTAAGACAAAACAGGATGAGACAGAGTGAAAAAGGGAAAATCCTGCGTATCCGGTTCCCGGAAATGGAGAGGCTGTGGAAGGGATGAGAGAAGTCTTCCGACACAAGGGGAACTTTTGGCTGATCTTTTCCAAGTGAGCAGCTCTGCTGCGGACAGAGATGAGGCAGAGAATTTCCACGAGATGGAAGCAGTCTGACTGAAGAAGGTATAGAGAAACTAGAGTAGGAAAAAGTGAATCTTTGAAGACCAGCAAGAAACCCAAAGGAGACAGAGTTCCCCGCACCTTTTGCAAAGAAAGGGAAGCTGGGGTAGAAGGATGTCTCAGGTTAGACGGTACTGGGACAGTTGCAAAGCTCAGGGCCGGAGATCCATCATTGGAGCCATCTCCGAAGGGGAAAGGAGAGCCCAAGGCCGGGGAGTCTGCTCTGTGAGCAGTCGTGTGCCTGGGCCTGGAGTACCTTCTCCATCCTCAGCCCGCCTTTCAGCACACACAGTTTGTTGCTTTGGGTAGAGGCTGGACAGTAAAGAGTTAAGGACGAGCGGCTGCAGGGAGGACGGAAGGCCACTCAGCATGTAGTTACAGCTTAAACGCATTTGGCACCTCTCTTCAGAGTGTTAAATGATCTTTTTGAAGTTGGTGATGGAACATAATTGAACTGGGTCAAATAGATATAATTAAATTGGGTCAAAACGTACTACAAAATTAGACCCATCTGGCCTTAGGCTTCCCAGTTGCGACGGGACTGAAATTCCTGTTGACCTCTTCCTGGTGCCCGATGCTTCGTGCTTGCGTTTCTCCACAGCACTGAACATGGTTTTTCACTTATTTCTATCTCTCTACTTCTTTCTTTTTCTCTCTCTCCTCACTGTCTCCCCTTCCTGTTTGAAGGCTGGGAGACAGGAATGGGGGAGATTAATGCAGCCACCTCCCCGTTTCGTCAGTTTCTGTTGGGGGACAGTGTTCAGGAGCAAACCCTCCCTGAGGTCCCCAGCATGGGGCAGCAAGCAGTAGCCTTTCCGGACACAAAGCTCTGGCGGTTCCCGGATCAAAATGATGATGAGAAACATCTGGTGAATTTTTTTTTTTTAATATGGCCAGCTGTGTTCTGGCCCCAAGAATCTACTTTTCCTCCCCTTTTGAGGCTCTTGTGACAATCGGTCCCTTTGCAGCCACCTTGAAAGCCTCCAGGGGCCCCCTGGCCCACCAGTGTCTCGCCAGGGACACCACCCAAGCAGCCCTTTGAGTTCCAGTCTCCAAGGCTTGGAGTAGAAGTTTGCCAAGACACCAGTTCAAATAGCTGAACACATAGGCCACAGTACCTTGCTTCAGAGAAGCTTTTCTTTTACCAGGAAATAATTTAATTTATCAAAAATCCCCTTGATATCCAAGTAAACCATTTCTGCAAAGTGGATATAGCAAAACCTCAGTTTGTGAGTATAATTCACTCTGGAAACATGCTTGTAATCCAGAGAACTGTGTATCAACCCAAATTTCCTCCTAAGAAATAATAGAAACTCAAATAACTCATTCCACAACCCAAAATATTCATTTAAAATAATTACAATACTGTAATATAATGCAAAATAATAAAGAACATACCAAAATATGAAGAAAAATAAATTTCCTGCACTTAGTTTTGAAAACCTTTATGGCTGGTATAAGGAGACGAGAGAGGAGAGAGAGTTCTTGTGTAGGACACTTTCACTAGGGGGATCACTGCTATCTGTCAGCCTGGTGGAATCTTTTTCTTTTTGTGCGCCTTTGACAGGAGCCTATCCAGCGAACCTATCTGGATTTTGCCTCCATTAAAAGAATGTCAAAGAAATTGTTAAACAGTTTCATTTCTCATACTGCTGCAGCCTTATTCAGGTAGTGCATTTCTACAAAGCATAGGATTGTTTTCCACATTTTACATATCTTCCTTCTCCTCCTCTTTTTTTTTTTTTCCTGGCCCTGAGCTCACTGTGTAGCCCAGGCAAGCCTCAAACTCACAGCAATCCTCCTTCCTCTGCCTCCTGAGTGCTGGGATTATAGGCATGAGCCACCACACCCAGCTTTGTTGCGTAGTTACCGGGGATTGAATTTGGGACCTCAAGCTTACAAGGCAGGTGCTGGAACCACTGAGCTAAATCCCCAGCCCATCATGCCTCCTTCTAACTGTGCGAACATCTCAGTTCTTCCTGTCTGCTCGCTGGTGGCTTCTTCCTCCCAGTGCTGGCCAAACCCACAAGGTGGCTGTGGTCCCACATCCAAGAAGCACTCTTGTTCTTTGCATTGCGGAATGGTGCATTGTACATACACCAACTCAATGACTTTGCTTTGATCTGCATAACTCTTACAAAGATGATATAGCAAAACCTCGTATGTGTAACAGGACATAAAGCTAAAGTACTGTACAGTACAGCACAGTCAGCAAATGTTACCACACTGTATAAACTAGGGATGCAGAACCGTACAAAAGAAAAGATGGCGGGGAGTCAAACAGTGCACCTTGATTGTAAGTCTGAGCTGTTGTTAAATAGGTGGGTAGTTAAACGAGGAACATCTGTATAGTTCTTTAAATACGCCACAACCTCAACTTCCTCAGAGGTTGAAAAATAGATTTTGTAGGTTGTCAGACTTCTTTAGGACAAGATCTATATTCTTTGTGATTTTTAAAAATATCTTAATAACATAATTTATTTACAGCACAGCCTGGGCACATAGTGAAACTCTGTCTCAAAAAACCCTTTTACAAGATTGGGAGTGCAGGTCGTGCAAAGGCTCTTAGCTCAGTCACCAGTACCACAAAAGCCAGACCATAGCCATAGGTTTATACCAAATAAAATCAACATGTGTTCTTTTGTATTATGTAATACACAGTACGTACTGAAACTTCCCTGATTTTCTCATAATGACAATTAATAGATTTTTGGTTTAATAAAGATTGAAATGAGTTCATGATGTATTTGGTTACTTTAGACTGCAGTAAGAATATTTAGCATGAAGTGTAGCCCCCAATCAGATTTCACTATTGTTACTACAGATATTTCTTGGTTAAGGACTTACCTATTAACTACTGGACTGGCTGGTTTAATTTCCTTAGCAAAAAACCCAAAAATATATAAACCCCAAAGACAGTTTATTTATGGCAAACAAAGTTTCAGCGATACGGCTGTCTTATTCTTTCAGCATTTTTTCTCTCTGAGTCAGAGGGTGCTGAGGACTGAACCCAGGGGCTTCACACTGAGCTAAATCCCAGCCTTTTATACTTTTTATTTTGATACAGGGTCTTATGGAGTCATTAAGTTGCTCAGGCTGAGCTTGAATGTACAATCCTCCTGCCTCAGCCTCCCACACTATTGCCAGTATCCCTACAGTGGCCCCAGGGGAAGGAGCGCACAGCCTCCTGGGAACTTCCTCCCCTTGGCCGAGATCTAGTCCGGGGAGCAGAGAGACTTGTTCTGTGGAGTGATAGTCTGAGCTGTGTGCTGACGCAGGGCCAGTTCCCAGCCGTCGCCACGGTGTTGCCCCCAGGCAGAGACCCCGAGCTCGAGAATGGAAGAGTCCACCCCATTCCCAGTTCTCTGCAGACCCTGGGGGTGGCTCCATGGGAAGGTTTCACAGTCACATCTTCCAACAGACCTTTTCAATTTCAAGCTGTTTCTGTGAGCACAGACATTAGCGTTGTACATCTCCAAGCGTTAGTCACAGGTGAGATTTGTGTTCCTTAGTTTATGAATGGGAGCAAGGTCGGGAGTGAGGATGGGGGAGGGGAGGAAGGGCTGCAGATGAGTTTCTGGCTTGGGCAAATTTAGCTGTCACAGGGGTGGGGGGGACACCAGAGCCCACTGTGACCTCAGTGAGGACAGAAAATTAAGCCAGAGGAGGACCAACATTTCCACCACAGGCAGCATGAATTCTCTTTATCTTAATTGCTGTTGAAAATCCTGGGCGTGTGGGATTTGGTGAGAGCCTGGGTCCGCACGTGTCCGGACCAGACGCGAGGCCACAGTGGGCACTGCACAAGTTCACTGGCACTTCTCACAACCGCAAGGCCCGGATGGGCGCTAAATCATCGCCCCGGGCATGGCCAGGACTCGCTTGTTGTGCAGCTCCTGCAAGGATTGCTTTCCGAAACTGCTTGTGTAAATCACGGGCTTTTAACAGCTCCGCTGTGAAGCAGGAGAAACAGCAGCTGCGTGTAAACACACTCCTCAATTTCGATGAAAAAACCAACAGCGCTCAGAAGGTTGGGACGTGGCTCTCAGAGAAAAAAAAGGTCGAGAAACTCACCAGCTTCCCTGGGAGTAAAGACTGGTCTCCAGCATAAGAGTATTAGGGGTAGGTTGTGTGTGGCATCAGGAGAGGGTTGAGTTGATACTTTTCTTTGATGAAAGGTCAGTCTTGGTGTTGAAAGTAGAAAGGCAAAGACCATAGGTCAGTCAGCAAATGCTCTCAGGGCCTGCCCGTGGACTAACTATAGTCAGCGCTTCAACCCCCAGCCCTTCAGAGACCTTCACCGCAGCAATCCTAGACATTGGGAGACACGGTAGATTTTCACATCTGAATCTGAACACGGACCTGTCAGCTGGGAAGAAGAGAGGTGACATCCTGGAAGACACAGCACCTTTCTTTATTTCCTGCGTCCCCAAGTCCACGTGGCTGGTTTTGCTCGCTGAGGCTGCCTGTCACCCATTCTGTGACATCAGATGGCTCCCAAGGACAAGAAGGCAGACCCTGTCTCCAAAGTCCTTCCCATTCAAAGACAAGTGGGGGAACAGCCACAAACACGCGGTGCACAGTTCAAAAGAGACCAAAATGGCCGAACTCAGCCTAACAGAGGACCGGGGCAAAGGTCAAGGGTCAAGGGTCAGTGTCACCAGGGCTGCACAGTCCTATCCCAGAGAGACACAGACACATTCAGCGTTTCTCCCCCAGTCACTGTCCACCCAGGAAGCTGCCTCCATTTGTAATCTGAGTCCTCTCAGGGTCTCCGCAGTCCGGCCTGCCACCGGCACTGAACCCTCATTGTTGGCTGTGAGAGGGGGTGACTCAGTCCCACGAGGGGAGGGAGGGAGAAATCAGGTCAGATAAGACTAACGCATGAGGAGACGAGGCAGGCCCGGGCGAGAAGGCACGGCTGGCTCGGGTTTCCGCCACCCCACACAGGACCACACGAGGAGCATTTCTAATGGGACGCCAGGCATCCCGCCAAGACAGGCCTCAGAGGGAGAGCAAGCAAGCGAGCGAGGCGGAGGGTCCGGTTTCACAGCCTGCCCGGCTGCTGGCGTGTTCACCACTTCCAAATCCACCGAGTGGCTCCTCCAGCTCTGTGGTCCCATCTGAAACAGCCTGTTGGTCTGCATCAGGAAATGTCCCTCCCTGCCGTGTGGGGAGCAGTCAGGCCCACCTCCAGCCCCCCCACCACTCACAAAACACCTTCCTGGGGCTGGGGATTTAGCTCCGTGGTTCCAGCACTGCCTTGCAAGTGCGAAGGCCTGGGGTCGATCTGCAGAAACCACATACAACAATGCTGGGCATGAGACTCACGCCCAGCAGCAACCAGTACCACATACCACAATGCTGGGCGTGGTGGCTCAAGCCTGTAATCCCAGCACTCAGGAGGCAGAGGCAGGAGGGTTGCTGTGAGTTCAAGGCTGAGCTCAGGGCCAGCCTGAACTGCAAAACCATGACCCTGTCTCAAAAAAAGAAAAAGAAAAAAAAAAAACGGGCCTCCTGAACAATTTCATTATTGATTTCGTTGTTTATCCAGTGCTGGGGGTTGAACCCAGGACTTCACACCGAGCTGCATTCTCTGCCCTTTTTATTATTTTGAGACAAGGTCTCACTAAGTTGCTAAGTTGCCCAGGCTAAACTTAACTCGGGATCCTCCTGCCTCAGTTTACCCCCAGTACTGAGTTACACTGTACCACCTCCCTCCACAAAAAATATTTATTGTGAAAGTGACTAAGAAAATCTTCTCCCTGGGAAAACTGCTGTGAAATGTTTCTCTTGTTGTATTTAAGTGTAGCCATTCACCGGAATGTCTGCGCTCTGCCCGAGCACCTCTTCTGACTCACTTGGTTTTCGTTCTGTTTCATCTGAAACCTTTCAAGTGTGACTTGCCAAAAGGGAGCCAGGTGACGGCCAAGCATAGAAGAATTCCTTCCCGGCCTCCAAGTGCCACCCTCTCTCCAGACTATTTCATAATTTTATTCAACTGCCTTTTGAGTTCTTAGGAACTTGGTCCCAGACTCTGGTTTGCTTTCCTTCTTTTTTTTTTTTTGAGACAAAGTTTCCCTTTTTGTAGTTCAGGCTGGCCCTGAGCTCAGCCTTGAACTCACAGCAATCCTCCTGCTTCTGTCTCCCAAATGCTGGGATTACAGGTGTGAGCCACCACACTTGGCACTTTGGTATGTGGTAATGATTGCTTGTGGGCATGTGTCACCATGCCTAGCGTATGCTGTATGTGGTTACTGAAGATCGAACCCAGGTCCTTGAGCTTGCATGACAGGCACTGGAACTACTGAGATAAATCTCCAGCCCTCCCTCTTTTTTTAATACAAGATGTCGCCAGTAGAGGCTGGCCTTGCACTCACTATGTGGCTTTGAATTTGTGGCAATCCTCCTGCCTCAGCCTCCCCAGTGCTGAGATGACCAGCATGTTCTACCATGCCTTGTTTGCTTCTCTCTAGGAAAGAACAGCGAATGCGAGGTGGGATCGGGCGGTGTTGGCCTGGCTGTGGCTCCATCCTTATCCTGTTATGTGTGACATATATTGACATCGTCAGGGTCCTGGATTTGGACACTGAAGGGCAGTTGCACGAGATGACCTCTGTCACCTCCTTCCCTCTGATTCACGAGGTGGCACTAACTTCCTCCTCATCCCTGGCAGTGGACCTGACTCACAGCAAGTGTGAGGGAAATAAAACCTGGCACTGCCCACCCCTCAGCCTCCGCTCACTGCCCCACAGGAAGCTGTAAGGATCCCAGGGCTGTGACGTGGCAAGAAGCCACCGAGAGACCCGGCGTGCTTCATGGCTGTCAGTACCATCTGCATTTGTGTGAACCTGAACGTGGGCCTTGTGTCTGGGGATAACAGCCCAGGTCAAGACCACAGCTAAACAGAGCAGGCGTCCTAGGAGGCCCTTGCTGCGTGTCTCTGCCAGAACCCGATCATCAGCTGCTCCTTGGCCTGGAAGGGTTGATCATCCAACATTTCAGCTTATTTGTATGTGAAAATAGGAAGGGGACTGGTTTTCCATCACTAGTCAAAACAGTGGGTGTCCAGTCGTAACACAGTAGCGTCTTCTGTCAAAGCAGACCCATCCTGGTGGGCAGCGCGGTGGAGCTGGGTGTTGGCCGGGGGAGTGAGGCAGTGGGAATAGATGCCACTAAGATCTGCACTTGAAAAGGTTCAGATGATAAATTCTACTTTGTATGTGTTTTAGCACAATTAAAAGTAGGCTTTGAACTTAAAGGATAATAAACAAGAAGGAAACGACCCCCAAAGAGAGTGTTTTTTCCTTTTGTCGCTGTTGCGCAGAGCCAGTGTGTGAGTGTGGTTGACATCTGTAGCCGTGTCAGCACAGGGAGCCCCGCGCGCTGGGTGCAGGGCGTGCGTGAGCTGTGGGCCACTCTCGGCCGAGCCCCGGGGGCGGGCTGGTTCCCCTTCCAGCTGCTTGTCCTGGTCAGAGCGGTCACAGCGGTCACCCAGCCTGCAGGGCCGAGACGGGGCCGTCACAGGGGAGGGGTCGTTGTTGTCTCATGGTGTGCGTCGCCCACCCGCCTCTGTGTGTCTCGGTTTACCGCTGCACAGATGCCCAGCCCACCGAGGGGGAGAGGGAGATCTGGAACCAGATCAGCGCCGTGCTCCAGGACTCCGAGAGCATCCTCACCGACCTGCAGGCCTACAAGGGCGCCGGGCCGGAGATCCGAGACGTGAGTACTGGCGGCCGTGCTGGGGGGCGGCATAGATGCACATGCATGCACACAGCTACACACGCGCGGTCATGAACACACAACTCCTGCAGTTACATGCACCTACACACACACGCACATATATACATACAGTCACAGGCACAGACCTACACGCACATGCACACACACACACGTGCACACCTTGCGTTCCCACGCAGCCTAACCAGTAGCCCCACCACTTCCCAGAGTACTAACCAAAACAAGCGTTGTGATGTGTCCTCAGAAATTTGCGGACAGCCCTTCGGGTTTGGCACATTCATCTGAACACACAGGGCTGTAAAATGCTAGAAAGTTCTCTTCTCAAGCCTACACTTGATATTGCGGGACTCATTTGAACATCAGTGTCCATGGATTACTTCACATGCACACAGCTGTCCATAACAGCACATGAAGCCCGGCCTGGGAGGACAGCTGCTTCGCAGCGCTGCATCATGATTTGGGCAGGTCCCACTGGTGTCGCGTGTGACGCCATGAGCCTCTTGCTTTACGCAGAAGACAGTATGTCGTCTTAAATGTATCTCAAAGAGCAAAACAGAAAAAGCAAAGACAAAAATCATCAGTCTGACTTGTCGGACTTCAAGCCTTTAAGTCACAGGTACAGACTTTTGCTTAAAAGCACTGGTTTTTTTGTTTGCTTTTGGCTTTGTTCTTGCTTTGTTTGAGAGTGGCATGTTCCTATGCTACTATCTTGAACTCTTGGGCTCAGGAAGTCCTCCTCCTTAGCCTCCTGTGTAGCTGGGACCATAGGGCTGTCTCATAGAAGCATAGTGGAAAGCATAGTATTGTGAAAATATCAAAACATGAGTGCGCAGACCCACACTGCTGCCAGCACCCCTTGAAGGGATTCCAGCTCGGTCACGCTGATGCCTTCAGTCTGCTAATACCCCGCCACTGGCCACATTGCTCAGAAAGCAACAGGCTACATGCAGGGTTTTTCTCCTCATGGGTCACCACTGGGTCCAGGCAGTGCTGACTGGCAGGAATATCAGACACACTGCAAAGAAGACAAAGTATCTGCAGAATTTGCCCTTCTTAGTGAGCACCAACTCTGCTTTCGAACCAAATGGTCATGGCAGGGTCACATCTCTTCCAGTACAGATGTACCCTTTGTGTGTTGAAGAAAACAGGAACAAGATAACTCAGGATCTACGTGCAGGGCCATTGGCTCGTGTTTCGGGGATCACCTTTGAAGGTGCATGTTGAGGGACAGGCCAGGGAGCCCTCGTCAGCCCAAGTCATGCACACGCACAGAACAGCGCACTGTCTTCGTTAACTAAAATGCCTGCTCCATCGTAGGACATGATGCCGAGCTTACTATTACTAAATGTACAATTCTACTGTGTCTTTGCAGGCGATTCAGAACCCCAGTGACATTCAGCTTCAAGAAAAGGCGTGGAATGCAGTGTGCCCTCTGGTCGTGAGGCTGAAGAGGTTCTACGAGTTCTCCATCCGGCTCGGTGGGTCTTGTTTCTGGAGTCCCAGCCTGTCTCAGGAGCCTCTGAACGCACTGAGAAATGGTATCCTGAGGGGCCCCCATCTATTCTCATTTCTCTGAGTCTCCCACATTTCTGCCGTGCAGTTCCTGGCACCCCAGGAGGGTTTTTGCTGGCATGCTCTGTGTGTCGGACACTGAGTGGGTTCCCTCCGTCTTGGACTCAGTGAAGTGCAAGTTTTTGTATCTCATTTCCCAACAGAAGACCTAGCCATAAAATAAGCACTAGCAGCTCAGGATGCTCATAATATAAACCCTACCTCTAAAATAAGCCTTGTTTATGATCGTCTGTGAGATGGACACATCTGTTACATCTGCAGCAATACACGATGGGTGTATTGAGATATGACGGTGTTCCTAAAGAAGCTGAAATGACTGTATTTGAGTAAATGTAGATTTTTGTGTGTGAGTAAATGAAGAACTATAGATTATTGTTCCTAAATAAATGTAGATTGTGATACATGAGAAAAATCAGATGTCACCTGAAAACAAGTCCAGTTGTATCTTTGGGAGCAAAAATTAATATGACACTGTTTTATTTTGGGGGAAATATGGTTGCCTCCCAAAAAACAGACATTAAAAGACACAAATTACCTACTAGCCCAAAGGAACATGGCTGGCTGGAGGTGTGTAGCAAGTTAAATATAGTGTAATACCAGAATATAAGCACAGTGTTCTTTCCTTAAGCTTGGAACACGAGTCAAAAGCTCAAAAGCAGCACTGTGCGGGTCCAGCCCTTCAGGCTGACGGCCGGCTCAGTGGCCCGGCAGTGGGGTCCGACTCCCGACCCCCGACAGGGAAGCCAAGCACTTTCCTTGTCTGGAGCAGCAAACCCAGAAGGAAGGACAGTGGTCATCTTCCGTCCTGCTTTCGCCATAAGAATGTCAGGTGTCTCTTTTCCAAGAGGAAAAAGGAAGTTATGAATTACTCCAGGGAGACCAGGCCCGTGGTGGCCCTGGGAGCCAGTGTCAAGTGGAGTCGCTGACCAGACACAACCGGTTTTCCAAGAAAAACACTCATTAAACAGGAGTGGAAGAGAGATGAGCCGCTGTCTCTGTCGCTTCAGTTCGCTGCTAGAACCCATGAACTGAAACTCAAGGAGCCAAATTTTAGTTAGTGGATGGAGATGGCTGTCTAGGGCTTGTCCTGTCTTTTTGTTTTTTAAAATTTCTTTGTTTTTCTGAGACAGGGTCTCACTTTGTAGTTCAGGCTGGCCCTGAGCTCATTATGTAGCCCAGACTGGCCCCAAACTCACAGCAATCCTCCTGCCCCTGCCTCCCGAGTGCTGGGATTACAGGTGTGAGCCACCACGCCCAGCGTTGTGGTATGTGGTTACTGCGCTTCCCAGGCAGATGCTGGAACCACTGAGTTAAATCTCCAACCCTGTCTTTTAATAATACTTTATTTACAAAAACAGACAGTGGACCAGATTTGGGCTTGTGGCCCTGGTCTGTCTCGCTTGCTATGGAGATCGGCTCCAGAGGCCCTACCGTTTTGGGGCCCAGGGACCAGTTTTAAAGGAACTTTTCCACACTTGGGGAAGGTTGGAGAAGAAGGAGTGTGGGGAGGATCTGGAGCCCTCACTTCTGAGGTCCCCAAAGTGCCCGGTAGGAGTCGCCCTCCTGTGAGCATCTAGGACGCACTGACCTGACAGAGATGAAGCTCGGGGCAGGGATGGAGCGCTGGGCTCAGGCTAGAAATACAGAGGAAGCAGCCTTGTTTCCTGCCATTCATGCTTACTATGAGGCCTGGTTCCTAGCAGGCCATGCCCAGGGGTTGGGGAACCCCGGACGATGACTGTTCTGTTAAAAATCCAGGGAAATAAAAATTGTACATTGTTCAGAGAGAGACAGAGGGAGAATGAGGTTGTCAGAGCAGTGATAGGGATGAGTACGGTGGCCAGTTTGGAGAAAAACGCTCCTTGGTTAGGTCAGAGTGTAGAGGGTGAGAAAGGCTGGAATAGGAGCAGAATTCACCCTTCATGGAGCCAGGGCACTAAGCCGTGTGCTCAGAGCGTGTCCCTCCTGCTCCATGAGGGCTGTCGGGAGACAGACACATTTATGGTCTCTTCATGGTGTTGAGAGTCATGACCAGCAGGCGTGTGAGCTGACCAACTGGGCCGCTGTGGGGCTTCCACAGTGGAGGTGGCCGCTCAGGCCTCGGAGACCCCTTGTCCACTCACGCAGCGTCTGACACAGCCAGGGGCAGCACACGGGAGCCAAGGACCCGCATAGTGGTCTCTGAGATCATCCAAGGGACTCAGCTTGGTCTCTGAGAGCCACTGGGAAAACACGTGGGCACCTGCTTTGGCTTTCAGAGACAGCCCTGCAGAGCCTGCTGGAGTCCCTGACGTGTCCGCCCTACACCCCGACGCAGCACCTGGAGCGCGAGCAGGCCCTGGCCAAGGAGTTTGCGGAAATCTTACACTTCACGCTTCGATTTGATGAGCTGAAGGTCAGATCCAGTGCACTGTGCAGGTGTCCGCCTGTCCCAGCCTTCCACTGGGCTGTGGGTGGGGCCTGGGGGCAGAGGCATTTCCCTCCCCTGAGCGACCTACAGTGCTGGGGATCTGCATTGCATGTCATTAAAGTAGCTTAAGATAATGGCTTCTTTTTTTTTTTTTTTTTTTGAGACAAGGTCTCACTTTGAAGTTCAGGCTGGTACTGAATTCAGCCTCTAACTCAGCAGTCCTCCTGCCTCTGCCTCCCGAGTGTCGAGATTACAGGTGTGAACCACCACACCCAGCACTGTGGTGCGCGGTTACCAGGGACGGAACCGGGGTCCTTGGACTTGCAAGACAGGCACCAGAACCACTGAGCTAAATCCCTGACCTAAGATGATGGCTTATGTATAGTAATACAAAATTTGCCAAATGAAATAGAGACAAACTTTTTAAAGGCTCTGTTCCTCATTGGCATTTTCCTGAAATCTGGCCTGATGCAAGCATAGCGCATGATTTAGAATGAGGTATGGGTCTTTATTTGTAACTAGAAGTTGCTTTAATTCTTGTGTAACAAAGAACATGTTTCCCAGAAAATAAGATCTAACCGGAAAATAAAATTGAGCTATAATTGCTAGCTGATAGTTACCATGGTGACGGCCAGCATCATGTATTATCTGTCACTGTTTCATTGGACAGTGGCCACTCTAATGACAGGAAAGGCTAGAATGGGCTGACCAGCACTGACACCATTGATCTGTAGTTAGGTCTTATTTTGGGGGAAGCACAGAAGTCTTGGATCTTTACAAAATCGAGCACCTGGCCCCTCACGTACCCCACACCTGCTGCCAGGGAATGACCTTGTCTGTTCCCTCTCGTAACTTTAGATGAGGAATCCAGCCATCCAGAATGACTTCAGCTACTACCGAAGAACCATAAGCCGCAATCGCATCAACAACATGCACGTGAGTCCGGGGTCCTCCATCCCCTGTGGGCGTCTTATTTCTCCTTGCTGTTTCTGACGGCATCTTCTCTTCCTCTTCTCCTCAGCTAGACATCGAGAACGAAGTAAATAACGAGATGGCCAATCGCATGTCCCTCTTCTACGCGGAAGCCACGCCAATGCTGAAGACGCTGAGCAATGCCACCATGCACTTTGTCTCCGAAGTGAGTAGGAATGAGCAGAGAGGCGCTTTTTTCCTTATTTTTGCAGAAATGCTGCTTGTGCAACTGACGTGCGTTTGTGTGTCCAATGCAGAACAAAACCCTGCCGATAGAAAACACCACAGACTGCCTCAGCACCATGACCAGCGTCTGCAAAGTCATGCTGGAAACTCCGTAAGTGAACCTGAGTGGTGCTCGCGGCTGACAGTTCACCCGGCAGCGGCCTGTAGGAGGAGGAAGCCGTGAGCGGTGGGGCAGCACAGAAAGTTTCTAAATATACCATCTGCTCCAAGTACAGGAGCAACTCTGGGTCGCGGTGTCACTATCTTTATATCTATTATAGTCCCAGAAGCTGTGACTCAGCATTGGCTGACTGACCTCCTAAAGGTTGTATAGCTTGTTAGATGGCAGAACCAACATTTGAAGAAATATTAGGACCACCTCATGTGGTGACACATGCTCATAGCCTGAGCGCACAGGGGGCTGAGGCAGGACAATCTTCAAGCTCAGCCTGGACAACTTAATGACATCTTTTCTGAAGAACAAACCAAAGGCTGAAGATGTGGGTCAGTGTGAAGATCCTGGGTTCAGTCCCTAGTTCTGTGAATGAATACACACCTACATACATACATCAGAATGCATACACTGGAAGATATGTAAAGACCAAATAGAAAAGTCCCATGACTATTATTATAGAAATATCATAGTGAAAACCTAAGAGATTTAGAATTAGAGGGCGGGGGATGTAACTCAGTGGTTCCAGCAACTGCCTTACAAGGGCAAGGTCCTGAGTTTAATCCCTGCTGACCACATACAACAATGCCAGGCTTGGTGACTCATACCCACCAGCAGTCAGTACCACATACCACACCTGTAATATTCACACCTATAATCCCAGCACTGGGGAGGCAGAGGCAGGAGGACTGCTGTGAGTTTGAGGCTCACCTGAGCTACATAGGGAGCTCAGGGCCAGCCTGAACACAAAAGCAAGAGAGATGCTGCCTCCAAAAAAATAGAATAAATAAAAGAGAGAGACTTAGAGTAGAAAAGTAGAAGTGGGGGCCAGGGAGTTAGCTCAGTGGTTCCAGCGCCTGTCTTGGAAGCGCAAGGGCCCGGGTTCGATCCCCGGTAACCACATAACAATACTGGGTGTGGAGACCCACACCCAGCAGCAACCAGTACCACATACCACAGTGCTGGGTGTGGTGGCTCACACCTGTAATCCCAGCACTGGGGAGGCAGAGGCAGGAGGATTGTGATGTGAGTTGGAGGCTGAGCTCAGGGCCAGCCTGAACCACAAAGCGAGACCCTGTCTCAAAAAAAAAGAAAAGTACAACTGCTTCATAGTAATAGCTAATGGATTGATCTCTCTGTCTCTTTCTGTGCCCCATTTCTTCATACCTAAGCTGATTACTAGTTGCTACAGTTAAAACTTAAGTTGAGTTATTGATGATGAAGCTGCATAGTTATGGGGAAATCTCACTCAGAATCGGGGTGTGACCACATCTGTAGCCTCTCCTGGGTCAATGAATAGGCACGTGACCTTGCTTGTCCTTTCTTGGTTTCTTCATCCAATAGAGTTTCCCAAACATCTTCTGCTTTTCAGGATATTTAGGAAAGCCACAAGTATCAGCACCTCATAAAATGTTCATACATAAAACGGCATTACTGTTAAGTATCTCACCTATACCATAAGTAAGACTTATTCTGAGTCTTTATAGGCCAATTCATCATGAGTAGATGCTGAGGAAATCTCTAGAAGTGGCCGAAATTATCGGAGTAATCAGAGACACTGTCAAGAGAAGTGAACAGCTTGCAGGCTGCACAGCGCTCTCAGCTCGGGATGGCAAATGATTTCTTCGGCAGTCCCCCACGGTCCGCGCTGGATCTTAGCAAAGGAAGTGACTCCGACCGCAGACCGATGGCTGCTCTGTAAAATCCAGCCCATTTCTTTGTCTCTGTAATGAAGCCGTTATTCTCTATAATCTTTGACAGACAGAGGGACCTGCTATAAAATACTGGAGATTGATGGGCGGGGCGATGCGCAGGAGGAGCCTCCCGCTGAAGGGCAGGGCGAGAATTTACCGCCCTCCCATTTAGCTTCTTTTCACGCTGCGCCGCAGGTGGGAGAGGTTCGGGACGTTCCCCTGTGGCCGTGCCCTCTTCGGGAGCGTGTTGACCAGGCTGTGGCCGGCCGGGGGAGCAGCCCCTCTCTGAGCCCCCTGCCCCTCCATGCAGTGCTCTGCTAAAGAGGTGCCGTGACCACCGTTGTATTCTCTCTTCCAGGGAGTACAGGAGCAGGTTCACGAGTGAAGAGACGCTCATGTTCTGCATGAGGGTGATGGTGGGGGTCATCATCCTCTACGACCACGTGCACCCCGTGGGGGCCTTCTGCAAGACGTCCAAGATCGATGTAAGCACCACCGGGCAATGCTCTTCCCAGATGAGTTGCCACAGATCTTGTCCCCTTCCCCTGGCCCCGGAACCCCGCTGGCCTCTCCAGGACACAGCCCCACTCTTCGTCCTGGATGAGATGTGGAACCTCAGACACGCAGCCAGCTGGGCTGTGCGGCTGGCCCTCAGCCTAACGGACCCGAGCAGATGACCGGTCCTTTCGCAGCCCTCTGTCCCACTACCGACCAGTGTCCCTGCCTATTTCAGTCTCACAGCTCTCCTAAGGAGCAAAGCGTTGGGAGATATAGGACTATAAAACGCCGTGCTCCCACATTACATTGTCTTTCAGCTTTCCATCCTGTTAACTCCACGCCTTTCGCCCCACCCAATCTCATGACTTTCTCTTTATGTATATGTGCTCCTTCTCCCCTGCCCGAGGGCCCTTTCTCCTCTTCTCTGATCGGTGGATTTCTTTCAGCCACTTTGCAAATGTCATCTCAACCAGGAATGCATTTCATGTGCCCTCCTAGGTATAGACTTTTTCTCAGAGCATTTATAAGTTTGTATTTTCTGGCCTTACCATAAAGTCCAACTTTTTAGGCAAAGACAAGGACCTGATTAACATCTGGCAGTTAGTGCCTGGCACTCAGGAGATATTCTGTAGGGTTGTACTGGATGGAGGGATGGAGGGAGGGATGAGTCAATGTATGGATAGACGGATTGATGGCTGGCTGGCTGGATAGGTAGATGGATGGATGAATGGCTGGCTGGGTAGATACGTGTTTGGATTGTTTATGCGTAGACAGGATGGGTGGATGAGCGGACAGGTGGCTGGATGCAGACCATTGGGAGACCCACGATTTGGGCACAGGCTCTGTCCTGTTGATCTGTGGGATTAAAACACATCTCCTTTCAGCCCAGCATCTGCCAGCAGCACCACCCTCATAGTGTGTATCATGCATTAATTGAAAGCCTTTAAGGGTAGAATAGACCCTCTTGACCCTAACTTATCCTGACATGGCGACACGACTAAGCCTGGGTAGCCCCCTGCGCTCACGTATCTGCCCCGAGCGGTGTCCTTGCTGCACTGTCGCTCTTCAGAGCAGGTCTGCACATCCAGAAAAGCCAAGAGTCTGAAGACTGAAGTACGGAACAGGTTACATACCTTGAAATCCTGGGTTCTCAGCATAAAATGTTAAGAAAAAATGGCTCCTGGGCATGCTTCTTCATAAAAATCTTCATGATTTTTACTATAATTATATCCATTTTCCACAAAGTGAATGTTCAGTAATGCATTTTTGAGATGTAGGAAATCAAAGTGTAGAACATCAAATGTATCAGCAGTAATCTCACCCCAGATGGTGAGCATATATGTATCCCTCTGTTTATCTGTGTGTGCGTGTCTTTCGTAAGCTAGGCCTCAGCCATACATGTTATTTTATTTTATTTTCTTATTTTTTGATGGTATTGGGGATCAAACTCGGGCCCTCGTGCTTCCAAGGTAGGCGCGGTACCACTCGAGCTAATTCCCTGGCCCTACATGTGCTGTTTTAAAAAGCATTTCATTTGTACAGTAGTATATTACGAACATCTTTTCATACCGGCAAATCTGTTGATGGTGTTCTCTGTGAGGCTTTGGCCTTTGCACACAACAGGCCGCATGCACGTGGCCTGGAACAAGAGCTAGTCTCACTTCCTGTCGCCACTTATTAATTTGTCACACAGCCACCAACGAAAAGATCCCTGGGCGCCGTTATGCCTCGCCCCACCCTTGTGAAGAGCCTGGCTCTCTCTGTCTTTGCAGTCTTTTGATCAACGTGGAAAGCTGCCCAGCACCAGTCTTCACAGACAGCCTTCATGAAGTCTGTTTGTGCAAGGAGGTGAATAGGAGAAGCTTTCCTGTCCTGAGAGGGTGTCAGGGCCCCAGGATAGTGCACAGTTGGGATAGGTCATTTTCTCTGAGGACATAGAGTCGTCCTCCGGGCGCCGTCTGCGCCGTCTGTGTCCCGAGGGTGGCAGCGGCAGCTGGGAAGAAACAAACATTGTTCTGTGAGGCCTTGTAGGAGGTGCCACGCCTTCGTGCACAAGCAGGCCTGGTTGGGAGCGAGTCAGGGGAGAATTTGAGGAGGTTCTTGAAGAAAGTGGAGCACATTTCTAACTGGAAAGATGAGGAAAATTACTCTAGCAGACGGAATCACCAGAGAGAAAAATTGCATGTGTCAGCCATTTAGACAGTACCAACCTTGAGTGCTGGGAATAGTGGGTCATCCAAATGAAGCTCTGTTTTCAAATAAGTTCCTTAGAATTTTAGGAAATGAGCCAGGTGGAACCGTCCTCTGACCCTTGTCCCAGCTAGACTTCACCCATAATTCCACACTTTACACCCTCTGGACCACTTGAAACGTGGCTAGCCCTAAACCAAGTGTTTCCCTTTGCCAACAAGCCTGCTCCAGCCTCGGATATTTCCCTGTCCGTCCTCAGAGTGCCCAGCTCAGAAGCCTGGAGCTGTTGTCCCCGGGTCCCCGGGACTTGTCCTCCTCCATCTTCCTCACCTTCCTAGTTATTGGTCAGACGGAGATTTACCTCACGCTGTGCCCTCCATGCCGCTCGGCCTCAGGGTCTCCCTGGTCCTGCTTCTTCCCACCCCCGTCCACATCAGCCACATTTCTGGAATGTTTAACACCTGCCCAGGTTGTTTTCTACAAGAAAAAGGCCCGTTTCCCAATGGGCTTCGGGCTGGGTCTGATCCCACCGCATCTCTGCATCCCAGGACAGCCACAGAGAAAGTTTATAAGCAACCATTATAAAAGGGGCCTCAGCAGAAGAGAATCTCATACGCAGTGTGGATGAACGTGAGTTTAAGATGAGTATCTTCTTTCAAGATAGCTGTGTTTTGCTGAAGAACACCACACCATATACGTACAATAATGTGATGTATATGAACTCATTGTTCATGCACTGCTCATGTGATAAGTAACTTTTATTCTAAAGGCACCGAAAGCTAAGAGACATATTTGTACATATTCTTACCAAGCTGACAGAGGAAACTCAGGCTTCTGGTCTCTACAAGACTCAAGTCTTGGCTACTCAACAATGACAGAGACCTAGACCTGCGCTCCGGCAGGTCCTGGGCTAGCGAGGGGCAATGTCCTGTGGGCGGCGGACTCCACAAGGAGTCTGAGAAATCCGTCTGGCTTTGGGACCGCAGGGAGGTGATATTCACCCTCCCTGGGGATCAGGGAGACTTGGAAGTAGTGAACGTTGACTGGGGCCCACACACCTGGAGGAAGGAAGGCGTTGCGGACAGGAAGAGCGATAAAACGATCTGCTTTGTAAAATATTCGGTGCCTCTGAGTACTGAGTGGAGGGCTTCGTACCCCTGCAGTTGGCTTGAAGTAAGCAACAAGGAAATCGAAGTTTCCAGTGTTTGTCCCCAAAGTGAAAATGTACAGAGGTCAGGGGCGGTTATAGGACACCGAGCCCAGCAGCACACGCTCAGCCGAGGGCAACAGCACCATCGTGCTGGTTTCTGTGGGCAGAAATGTTGTGCGGTTACCGTGGACAGGTGAGGTGGACGGAAGTGCCGCTGTTCACAAGCCTGTGCTCTCTCCTCCCAGATGAAAGGCTGCATAAAGGTCCTGAAGGAGCAGGCCCCGGACAGCGTGGAGGGACTGCTCAACGCCCTCAGGTGAGGCCGCCTGCTGTCACGCGAGTGTCCCCGAGGCGGGACGAGAGCCTGAGCCCGAGCCGAACCCCACGGGCACGTTAGCATCGCCGCAGATTCCCCGTGACCTCCCAAGGCCACGCCACCTTTATCATCCCCTTTTACAGATGGGAGAAATTGAGGTTGAAATGAGTCAAATAGCTAAATATCGCCGGGGAAAGGGCCCGGCAGGTCCTCGGGACCCAGGCGCAGCCTGACTCAGCTGGGGCCTGTGGTTGGGGGCGTCTCTCGGGAGAGGTTACGGGTGTCCTCGGATCCCAGCCAGCTGTCCCCAAACCCAGCCGCGCACGCGGAGGCTGTGGGAGCTCAGCTCCAGCCCAGAGCACTTGCCTCAGGTCTGTGGCCAGGAGCTCGGGCATCTCTTGGGTTTGCGTTTGTCGAGTGCTTGATTTGTGTGTGTTTGCTGGCCTGACCGGCTCCCGGTCACGGCAGTAGAGCAGCCTGCTGCACACCTGGCCGCCTAGCACTCGGCCGCTGTGGCTCTGTCCACCTCCTCCTACTGACACCCCATTCCCTGAAAATAAGAAAATAATTAGCCCAGGGAACTAGAGACCAAAACGCCAGCCCCTCAGCCTCCCCTGCCTCACAGAGCAGCCAGAACAGCAACAGTGGGGGAGGGGTGACGAGCCTGCGTGTCAGGCACCAAAAAGAGTACTATGAAAGCGTTCATTCATTAAACCCAGGGCCTTGGCAGTGAACTACAACCCCAGTCCGGTTTCATTCTTTGAATTTTGACACAAGGTCATTCTAAGTCCCAGTTATTCAGGCTGGGCTATATCTTGTAATCTTCCTGCCTCAGCCTCCCAGAATGCTGAGATTATGAGTGTGCCACCATATCCAGCTAAGGGCGTTTCAAATTCTACCAGTTATCTGAGGTATTCCTCTCTGGAAAAAGCCCTTTCCCGTCAGGCTGGATTTCCACACGCAGGAAGAAGTCTAACTTCTAAATTTCTCAAATTCCCCAGTTTCGTTTACTGGGGCAGAACTTGAGGGTAGGGAGCTGCATGGGGCCAGGAGTCCTGTCGTGCGCTGGGACCTGCTTTCTAGGCAGTTGGCCTGGGTTCAAGTCACTATCGTAAATGGTTCCCAGTCAGTGGGCTCGGGGGCCCGGAACGGCCACGTTTCTGTCTCTGAGTTTGTGTCCTCTCCTGCAAAATCAAGACAGTCCCCTCAGCTGCACAGATCGCATGAGTAAAGTGCAGACTTCTGTGGGGTACCGAGGCATGGGCCCCGGTTTTCTTACGCGTGCTTCCTCACCCCTCCTTCCCGTCTCCCGCGTCCCCAGTTGGAGACGGATCACAATTTCCACCTCAGGTTAAAGGGAGGCGGCGGACCCACTGCTTGAAGGGCGGTGCTCGCCTACACTTGCGCCCCCTCGTGGTGGCCCTGAGAATGGGTAGCAAACGAAATTATCCCTTTAGGAAACACGCGTAGTGACGAGTGTGGCTCAGCGTGGTGGGTGCGATTCTGCACGCAAATGCTGCGTAGATGTGGTGCACACCTGTAAGTCCACCACTCTGGACAGATGAGCCAGGAGGATTGCAAATTGGAGCCCTACCTGGGCCATTTAGTGACTTAATGAGACCCTGTCTCAAAAATGAAAAACTGAAAAAGAGCGAGGGGTATAGCTTGGTGTGAAGGCCCTGGATCCAATCCCAGGACTGAGGTGTGGCTCTCTGCTTAAAGCAAGACCACAGGCTCAGTGTCTAAGACTGTGCTTTTCAAAGTGCAGGTGCGTGCTGGTCACCGGACGCTCCCCGCAGCGCTGTCTGCCAGCTGACCTTTCTCCCACCCTCTCCCCCCAACCCCCATTCAGGTTCACTACAAAGCACTTGAATGATGAGTCAACTTCCAAACAAATTCGAGCGATGCTGCAGTAGGAGCCCTGCTCCGAGAAGAGGATCTCTGTGCTGACCTCAGAAGATGTACATGTTTACATAATTTAATACAAATTGTCGTTGATACTTGTGTATTTACACAACGGTTTCCTTCTCGCCCCTGAAATATATGGACCTCACTCTGTCCCCTGACCGACTCGGCCCAGCAGAGTATAAATCAACTCAGAGCCTTACCTTCGCTGTCTGAAACAAAACCCTTTCTCCCAAGGCCAGATCTGGAAACTGATCCTGTCCAGCAGTCCTTCGGGGACACCTGTAACAATCAGAAATCCCTGAGAGTCTGCAGTAGTCCTGTAATTCTGGATGTACTGACTCTCGAGGAACATAGTTCACAAACACAGTGTTTGATTTCCTGTATTCATCAGCTCAGCTACAAGAAACAACTGTAACCCTGACGGAGGAAGGAAGGCAAGAACTGGAAGACACAGTGGGAGGACGGAGCCCAGATGTTCTGGGTTCGGTGTGACCTCTGTCCTCGCCTGTGAAACACACATGTGGCCTTTCCGTGTGTGCGTGTCGTATTGCTCAATAGCGCCTTGTCTGTCCCCTGAGGCCCCCTTCACTTCAGCAGGGAGAGAAGCTCCTGTGTATCAGTGGAAGAGCGGTGGGGATAGATGGATGAGTTCCCGCAGCTGGACCGACTGAGGACGGTGCTTGTTGACGGAGAGACTGAGGGGGAGAAAGTCATTCAGCACGGTCACCCTCTCCTACAGAGGCAAGGAGTGGAGCTTGGCGTGGAGGCCGGAGGTTGGCATGCTGATCTCCCAGCATGCCCTTTGAGAACTGGGCACCCGGCCCCCTGGGGCAGCGTGCCCTGTCCTCCGTGGGGAAAATGTCAAGGGCACTTCATTAGCTGTCAGGAAAGTGGACTTAGAGGGACAATGCCCACCGCTCCTGGCCTTCGTTGAGAAAGAGCAGCCGTGCCCCACCCCACCCTCCACTGCAGGCCCAGGACGAGAGCATCGATCTGAGTGTCCGGGGCCAGCCCCTGCCCTACGGACGGTTCCCAGAGTGATCTTGAGAGGACCACGTGGTCCCGCCCCCTCGCCTTCGTCATCTGTAAAATGGGCCTTTAAAACAGACACTCTCTAAAAGCCCAGTAAGGCTGGGAGCCGGTAGAGTGGCTGTCCCTACCCTTCCGCCTTTTGGGAGAAGATTCCAGGAAGCACCGCCCACTCGCTTTGATGATGTTCGCTGCTCAGGGCCCGGAGCTTCCCTGTGTGTAAACAGAGGTCAGTTAGGAGGCAGCCAGAGACGTGTTCTGCCCAGCCAGGGAAGAAAGAGGCCCACGGGTGTGGTCACGTGGAATGGCTATGAGGCGGGGCCAGAGCCAAGGTGCCGCCCTCCTAAATCCAGGCGCTTCCTTCTTCACCACGTGGCCTGAGAGTACTACTATGGGATGTGACTGGCTCCTCCCAGGGAAGCCGTAAAACTGCCTGCGTCACCGCTTGCTAATCTCTGCTGGAAAGGAAGTGTTGCCGGATCCCTGGAAGGAGAGACCTGGAGGTGGGGCCTGGGCACTGCAGGGCGTGGCGCCCTTCGTACTAGTCCAAGGAGCGAGGAGGAAGATTGCCGGCCACCATTCCCTGGAGTCCGCCAAGGAAGGGGGGGAATGCTTTTTTGTTTCAGCTGAGAATTGCAGTCAAATGACAGGACAGAGTTCCTGGTCGAGATGTAAATATCAGCCAGTGGGGAGAACGGGGCTTTTCTTTGGAGGTCGAAAGCCGCTCGATTACCACTGCTTAGACAGAGGTTCACTCGTTAGGAACAGAACAATGCTAGATGGCTGCCAGGGCCTCCCCAAACCCAGGAACCCTAACATCCTGGAGGAGCCAGAAAACGTGGAAACGTAGGGTGAGCAACTCACCCGCAGTCGCCTTCAGGGATGTTCTGGCTGGCAGCCGCTTGCCAGGCTCCACCAACACCATCCAGCCTGAAGGAGCGGAGTGCGTGACATTTGTGGGTCTGCTTTCTCCGTGAAGTCTGAAAGAGAAGAAAGGACTCACCAGTCACCGCTGGGCTCCTGAACACAGCCCAAGGGACTTTAACCCAAGCCATGTGTCTATACCACAGCTTTCTCTCAGCTGGTTGGAAGAAAAAAATATTAGGAATTGTCTGTCAAATGATATATATATAAATATATAAATAGTTGAGCACATTTATAATTTTTAATTAGGCTTTCTATCAAAATGGGACCAAACGTATGTGTGGGGCTGCTGGTCTGCATCCGTTCAGCCAGGTGACCGGGCCCCAAAGCTGAGACTCGGCAGGGCAGATTGCGTGTCTGTGATCACCAACAGGAAACGGGCTGTGCGCCTGTGCCCGAGCTGTTGTGGGAGGCATGGAATCTCGGCAGACCGCCCGCCAGGCATCCCGAGTCCTCAAACAGTCCATGTTCAGTGCCGCATGCACACGTATCCAAGGGTCGTGGGTGGTGTAGGGAACGTGCTTGCGACAGGGTCCGTGTCGACGTTAACTCTATTTCCTATTGGATGCCTCATAGTTTTCAAATAAATAGTGTTTTCCATGACTGGGATATTTATTTTTAGCCAAGCAGCAAGGTGAAAATCGTGTTTCTCAGATTCATAGCTACTGCAGTTTCCCAGCACTTCTCAGAAGCCCCCCACGTGCCACTAAGAAGGCATAGTAGAAGATCAGGTGGGAATGGCGGCTTGGGAATGACGACAACAGGGAGATCTCGATATTGTCTAGGTGTCAGTCAGGGCCACATTTCATCCACATCTGCTCTTAGGCTAAGCCTCGTGTCAGGACAATGGTAAATGTAGGTGTTTGATACATTGTCACATGTAAACAAAAATAATTCACACATTGTCAAAAGAAAGATGCAGCCCACTCAGCCTCAGGCTCCGCCTACACAGTAGGGCTCAGAGTCTTCTCACTGATCTCTCTTCTTGGACACTGCAGATTTTTCTAGATGGCAGTAACACCGGAGTTTTACCTCCAGGATCCCAAAACTTCAGAACACAGTCTTCTCCCTACAGAGGTAAAGGCTGTTGGACACCCGAAGTGGTTTAAAACTCTCAAACTTTTTTCCGAAGTCATTATCAATTCTTCCACCTGATTTGCCTTGTTTTTTCTTGTACAGACTTTTCAAGTCTGAAGTGAAAAACTAAAATGCAGGATGTGCACACAATGGGAATTCCGCTCAGTTTGTACAGGCTGTTCAGAGGTCAGTGGGTCATGAGGGCACAGGGGTTCCAGGTCTTTGCTGGACCTTCCTGGAAGATGGGACATCAGCCGCCCTTCTCCCTTCTGCACCTCAATCTCTTCAGACAAAGCATGTCCTTTCTGAAATGCGTTCCCCTGCTTCTATCTGTCTCTTATTCATTTCACCAAGGACCCTTCATTATTATTATCATTATTATTACTTAATACAGGGTCTTGCTTTTGTAGTTCAGGCTATCCCTGAGCTCAGCCTAGAACTCACAGCAACCCTCCTGCCTCTGCCTCCCAAGTGCTGGGATTACAGACATGAGCCACCACGCCCGGCACTGTGGTTCTGATTGCTGGTGGGTGTGAGTCTCCACACCTGGCATTGTGTGGTTACCCGGTATCCAACCCCAGCCCTTGTGCTTGCTTGCAAGGCAGGTGCTGGAACCACTGAGCTAAATCCCCGGCCTGGACCCTTCATTATTAAAAGAAAATGAACAGAGACATGACTGATATCTAGAGAGGCTCAGGACCTCACGGTCCAAGGATGCAAAGAAACAACCTTAGATACTCCATGCCTTCTCCAGAAGGCAGTTGCGCCTTGTAGATTTGGAAAGATCACCAAAAATTCTATTGCACCAAAGGACATTTCTCAGACAGCGTAAGCACAAAAGCTGTTCTTTGACTGTTTTGCCCCGAAGCTTGTCTGGAGGGTTCATCCTCCCAAACTGAAAGGCCCCTTCCCGCAGCCTTCCCCGGCACCCTGTGTGGGACACTGAGGCGCAGCCCTCAGCGTGAACCGCAGCACTGAGGGGGATGAGGAGGAATGGGAGCATTCCTGGAAATTGGCAGGTGGGCCAAAGCTGAAGGGAGTGAGACGGCAAAGAGGGAAGGTACCTGTAGATGCCTCCCTAAAACATGCCAGGCCAAGAGCTGGGCAAAACGAACAAAGCACGGGAGTGCACAGCAGGCACAGCCCCGAGGAGCATGTGATTCTGCGTACCTCTCATGCTGGCCTGCAAGGTCACTGTAATTAAGGATTATCTTGAAAAAATGGGGATAAGGTCTCATCTGACCACACTCATCAAGTCTGGGAGGTATTTTCAATCGACTCATGCCTTATTCTGCCCTTCACTTAACACTGAATAGATAAAGTGTCTAGGAGGAGTTTGGTCTTTAAATGCTCCATATGATATTTGGCCATCACCAAATATATAAATAACACAAATAATTTGGTAAGTAATCATGACGAATTTCTCTAAACTGTCCATATGTGTGAAATACACTAATCTACTCCAATCCTGGTGTGAACTGGGCGAAAGCCCCACTGAAGTGACCCCCACAGTAACCTTTACTACGTGAACAGGGTGAGGACCCCCTCCCCCCCTCCCCCGCTCCTTCTGTCCCAGCCCCAAAGTCGCCTCCAGAGGCGGGAGCTCTGCTGTCTGCATCATCACATGTCCTGGATGTGTATTTCTCTTGCTTTCGCTGTCCACTTACCACCTGTTTCTCTTACCTGAATCTTGAAAATCCCATAGCTGCTGGGAATGTGTGTGCTGAAAACTGGTTCCCTGAAACACAACCTCTGAAACATAAATAACTCATGTGTGGACAGTTCTTATAGCTCCTTAAAGCTTTTCTCCCTGAGGCCATCCAGTTCGCTCCATAAAGCCTTACACTTCCAGTTCCTTCCTCCTCTCTGCTGTACTTCCTGCTCCTTTTCAGTTTCCTGGCTTGCACCAGGACAGGCTTTGTTTTGAGTTGGGAGCCATATTTGATGAACTATTTCTCAGTTGGGTAAGGTCAACGATGTCGGCCCTATGATATGAGCACCAGAAGTCTCCAGAGCTTCCCTTGCTTTGCAGAACGTCTCTAGAAAATGTTGCAAGGACTTGAAGGTGGCTGTCAAGTATTTTCTTTCTGGAGTCTGAATACTTGACAAGATACTTCTTTCTTTTGTGTGGGAGAAATGATGTCATTGCCATGGGAAATGTGCAGCGTGGTGGTATTGTGTGGGAGTGTGGGCTGGGAAGACAGACCATGCCTGGAAAGCACAAGGGCGCTGGGCCAGACCAGGTATTTGCCGCCTCCCGAATGTGCCAAGGTATTTCTCCTCCTATGAGGCTCTCCTCCATGCCCACTGTCTCCTTTTCTACTTCAGATCTACCTGTTCATCAAGATCAGTATTCTCCTGCTGTCCTCATGGGTACTTCCCCTGCTCCCTCCAGCCCATATAAAACTATCTTTTCTGGGTCTCCAATGCATTTAACTTACTGACTACTAAATATAAGGCACTTTGCTGTACTTGGAAATATGTGTGTTCTCTTTGCACCAGATTTTGAATTCCTGAAGGCAGAGGCCTGGGCTCAATAGGCAGTGGGCCAGTAGAAGCCTTCTGAAAAAGTGACACTTTCCATTGCTGAAACCTGGTTCTGCTGAAATAATTTATCTATCTGAGCAGGAACAAATTATCTGCGACCCTGGATGGTCAATTGTATTCCTGGGGTAAATGTTTACTTACCTGTGAGGGTATTTTTAACCTCTCCGTGCAGAGAGCTTGTAGCTTGTGGCTGAGCTGCCAGAAGTCCAGATGGGAAATCAGACCGTTTTCCGTCAAAACTCAGAGTCAGCCAGTCCTGACAAGAGCAGACAGCAGCGTGCTAGTCAGAGGGGGTCTCGCGAGGTGTTGCACAAGGCTGCTACACTGTCAGCGCGGAGAGTGAGCCAGTCAAAGGCGAAAAGCCACAGACGCAACGTTTCTGGGACTAGACAAGTTCATTCAGCACCCTGGATAGCTCCCGGCGTATCTCGCCTTCACAGCGCAGAGCCCTTCATTCTGGAATTCACAAGCTCTGTTTTTAGTTGGTTCAGTCTTGGCTCCAGAATTCTGGTTATCAGAGATAACACGTTCCTTCTAAAAATAAAGTCCCTAGGTAGCTGGAAGAGCTTTTTTTTTTTCCTTTACAGGATTTCTGAGTGTCACAGCAAGGGCAGAAAGTAGTCTGAGAAAGCTCAGGAATCGTGTTGAGTGTTCCTGTTTACGTACGGTGTTTGCAGACTCAAACCAAATTCATAGGAAAGTGTCTCCGTTCTGAAGCACCACACCTCCAGTGGGGCGTTAAGTCTTAACGCGTCTGCTTCCTAAAGAACTCTCAAATATGCAACTTGTCCCCAGCTGATTTTTGCTTTAACTCTTCTCCTGCCTCATCTCTTCTCCCGGTCACCCCCCCTTTCCTGCCCCTCCTTCGATCCATTCTCCACGTGGCCACACACACCTTTCTGTGGCGTGCACCACACTTGTTTACAGCTTTAGCAAGATTCACAAAATTTATTCTCAAAGATGTTAAGCGCTGTTCCATGGGAGGAAGAGGTCAGTTTCAAATATTTGTGAGACAAAATTTAAAAGCTTATTTTATTCACTCATTCTTTTCATTCTGACCAGTAGTTTTTTAAAAAATGCTTTGTATATCTCCTTGGGTGGATTAACTGCTATGATAGCTAACATTTTAGAGATTGAGTGCTCAAACTGCAACTCTAAAACCTACTTATTTATTACAAAGTGCCTTCACTGCAATTAAATCTGAATACTGAGGTTTAGAAAAAAACACTTTTATCCAATGTTTGGCTGCTGGGGTGACTTGGCTCGAGTGCTGACAGAGAGGGCTTCATGTGCCATAGATTTGCCACCATCGTTTAACTGTGTAATAGTTTACAATTCTCAGAATACAAGGCCCTTCCCTATTTCACAGAGCATCTATAATTTCTCATTTAGCCTTAGCACTCTAAAGATACTATGAAGCCAAACTCAATAGCTTGGGCTATAAGGCCACACATGGAATAAAGTCTGTATAATTCTGTGTCTCTTATCCTTTTAACAGCTACAAAAAGTCTTCTTAACTCCCTAACACAAAATTAATTTTACATATTTGTATGTGGCTAGTAATGCTACTTCTACTTGAAATTCTGTTTCCTTTCATCTTCTGCCTTGTGAAATCCTCTTTACCCTGAAGACACTGCTCAACATTCTCTTCTTTGAATATTTTTTTAAAACATTTTTAAATTAACTTTATTGGTATATTTTAGGTACACATCAGGATCACATTCATCATTGAGAGTTTATACCCATACATGATATATTTAATTCTTGTTTTTTCCCATTTCCCCTCCTTCCCCTATTCACAAAAGCTGCTTCCTTTCTTTCCTTCTTTTTCCTCTTTTTCTTCATGCACACCCACCACTTTCCCTTCCCCTTTGAAACTTTGCTTTCTTTTTACAGTATCTGTTATACATTTTGGTCCACTCAACAGTGGGGAAAAAAAAGAGTTTCTCCTTTGAATCTTTCCATGGTTTACTAGATAAGTTACCCTTTCCTGAATGTCCTCTTCTCTCCTCTTCCCCTCTCTTCTCCTCCTCTCCCTTCTTCTCTCTTTTTCTTCCCTTTTCCTCTTCCTTCCCTTGCCTTCCTTCCCACTTTCAAGAGCGGTACACGTGTGTGTGTGTGTGTGTATGTGTGTGTGTGTGTGTGCACACGTGTGTATACATATATCACATTTTGTATTATTAAGCCATTACACAAGTTCTGTAAATAGATGAATAGTCGTCATAGTATTTTGTGTTTATGTATTTCTTTATGTCTTCCTTGCTGGACAGTGGTTTGCATGGAGACAGTAGCTATGTGTAGTTTATCTTCTTCATTTCTTTATCTGCACTGTCTAATGGGATTCACAGCACTCCGTGTCCTTGGGGCATATTGAAACAAATTCCTTCATGTCCCCTAGAGCTGAAGCCCAGGTCACACCCATCCACACCAGAGAGACCTCGTGTGCTTATGGACAATTGCACTCCACCGGCTTGATGCCTCTGGCTGGCTGCTTTATGTTACCAAGGCCTCTGGTCCAAGACCACTAGACTTGTTTTGAAACATGGTTGTAGCCTGGGAGATAGAGTCTGTTCCTTGCTCTGCTCTCCAAGCCATCATCCTGCGTCAGGCCGTGAGGAGGAGAAGAAGTTTGTGCTCTCACAGTGGAGAAGGTGGCCCTCAGTTTCCACACTCCAGGCAAGTCGTAGCCACCGAGTTCCCATTACTCTCCCAGGGCGTTTGGTTCTCCTTAGCCCAGCTGCCCTCTGCTAGACAAATGTCCCCAGGTCTATCAATAGACGTCAGCACACCACTCTCCAGGGATGTTTCTCCAGGTTGTTACAGCTAAAGTAGGCCTCAGAGATGCCTTTTACTCCATGATGCCTGTGAGTGAGGAGGAGTTAGGAAACCAAAGCACATGTTTATCACCGAGCTCTGTGGTCCCACCAAAGTTCAAGGATGGGAAGGAGGAGACGGTGTGAAGAGCCTTAAGTGCCGAAAGCTACCTGGGTTGTTACACTAAGACTCAGACTCCATGAACCGTCTGTATGTGTCCCAGTCCAACGCAAGCACTATTGTCTGACATGGACACATCGCAGGTGCAGCAGCAGTTAGAATGATGGCCGGAGGAGGCAGAGGTTGTCCTAATAAAGGGGGAGAAATACAGATGTGCTGGTGTAGAAGGACCTATGCTTTCAATACGGAAAGATGCTTCTCTGGGGAACAGTTCTCTTTGTTGGTTTGTGAAACCCAAACATCTTCAGAATTCATGTTGCAGCAGTGATGAATTATCACACGAAAGAAGACAGTGGAGGGAAGAGCCATTGGGGGCCAGTGGGAGACACTTCTGAAGACACCTTCGAGGGCCAGTCCTCCTTCACTGATCTGGGAAACCTAGCTTTGGTCTAGATGTAAGTGACGAATGGAAGATATCTTTCTTAAAAATAGCAGTTTCCTATTATACATTTTTTTTTTGAGACATGGTCTCACTTTGTAGTTCAGGCAAACCTTGGACACACAGCAATCCTCCTGCCTCTGCCTCCCGAGAGCTTGGGTTACAGGCGTAAGCCACCACACCTGGCACTGTGGTATATGGTACTGATTGCTGCTGGACATGAGTCTCCACACCCAGCATTGCTGTATGTGGTTCCTAACGATCAAACCTGGGTCCTTGTGCCTGCAAAATAGGCTCCAGAACCAATGAGTTAAATCCCTGGCCCTAAATGTCACTTTTTAAAATTTATCCTTAATATTTTGGAATCTTTCATGCATTATTTTTGTTGTCTACATAGAATGAAGTTTAATTTGTGAAAACACTATATGGTCCTATTATAAATACATTTTAACTTCTTTTTTTATACAGTATATGGTGAGACTCTTTCCAGGCCAGCACATGCATACAGTACATATGGGAATGACTATGTATTTGTACATGATGCACAAACTTTATTTTTCATGCACGTCATCAACTCACATCAGTGGACTTTTTGAACCTCTCTGCTGAGCTTTGTTGGTTTATAATGGATCGAACCACACACACATGCTGTCACCACAACCAAAGTGCAGGACAAATCTTGACCAGCCCTTTGTGACCACCGGCCGAGGGTCCGGCTGTGCCTCCGGTGATGTTACCTAGAGTCTGTGTCAACAGCATCCTACACGTGTATCCTTATATTATATTATTATATAATATTATATTATATTATTATATTGTCTGGCAGCTCATTTGCCATACATGCCTGAAATCTGTGTTCACTTATACAACAATCTGTTCATCTGATCTTTAGAATTTTCCTGGCTGTCACATAGAAAGTTGCCAAGAGCCCCTCCACACACATTTCTTTAGGGGAACCAGAAGCTTCTTTTGTCTGAGATTGCGAGTGAACTGTATAATTTAACATTTTAAGAAATGATCAAACTGTTGTCCAAAGTATTTGTACCATTTTAAATTTATACCAACAATGCAATTGCTCCAGACGCATGCAAAACCATTACCAACAAATGGTGCAAACAGCTTTTTAAAACTTAAGCTTTCCAACAGATTGGAGTGGTAGATATCTCATTGTGGCTTTATTTTACATTTGCATAAAAATGGATTATGTTAAAATTCCATGTTAAATGTTTTGTGTTCTATTTCCCATCTGTATTTCTTATTTGTTGAAATGTCTGTTCAGGTGTTTTCCCTTTTTGGTTCATATCTTCTTGTTATTGACATTTGAGATTTGTGTTACAGATGAGTCCTTTATTAGTCACTGTTGCTCATATCTAGATGTTCTTTGGGAGCCTCACACAATCATAGGCAACATCTATGCATTACAGGGGCTTAGAGCTGACTTCCTGTAGGGAAGTGGGCTGGGTCACTGAGGGTGTGACCCAGAAGGGTTTATCCCCCTCTCAGGTCGTTCCTTGATCTTTCTGATTCTTGTTCACCATGAGGTGAGCAGCTTCCCTCTGTCCAGGCCCTCCCACTATGGTACCAGCCATGCAAGGACTTAAACTTTTAACACGTGGGCCAAGACCGGTGTAATGGCACACACCTGTAATCCCAGCACTAGGAAGGCTGAGGCAGGATTGCCACAAGTTCGAGACCAGTCTGGGCCACCTACTGAGTACAAGGCCAGCCTGAATTCAGAGCAACAGCCTGCTCAAAATAACCTAAATACATAAAGAGGTAAATTTAAAATGTGAGCCAACATGAACTTTTCCTTCCTAAAGTTGTGAGTGTCAGGTAGTTTGCCGCAGCCACAAAAAAAGTGACCAGGACATCGAATGTCTGTGCTCCTGGTTCATGCTGGCCACTTCACTTTCTTCACAGTAGCTGGAGAAAAGTAGGATTTGATCGAGTCCACTTTTCCAGTCCTTTTCTGCTGTGGACGGTACATCCGGCACTTACGTAAGAATTTTTATCAAACTCAAAGTGACACGCATCTTGTCTGAGGTCTTCTTCTAAAAGTTTTTAATATTTTAATTGCTACATTTGGATTTATAATCAATTTGAGCTAATAATTATACATGGTGTTAAGTGCATTTTGAATTATCTAATTGGCATCTGTGTCCTGTATAATAATCATAAACTCAAGTAATACAAATTCTTAAATTTTATTCTTTCTCAAATTAGCTTTGTCAATTTTAGGTCCTTTCTATTCTCATACAAATTTTATAGTCAGTTAATCAATTCAACCAAAACAATCTTATCATAACAGATATGTATTGAGGTTGCTTATATAGGTATACATATGTACATATATACATATATATGTATGTGTGTATATATGTCTATATAAATATATATGTGTATATATATATATATTTACAAAGAACCAGCATATTAAAATTATTGACTCTTCTGCTTTGTGAATATTATAAATCTCTCCTCTGTGTAGCTCTTCTTGAATTGTATAAGATGTTTGACTGAAATGATCTGTAATGACTATTTTACTTATTTTTCTCTGAATCCCTTTCATTTTTCCCTTAACTTGTGACACTAACACCTTCAGTATGCCACTGAGGAGAAGAGGGAAGTACCCCTATCTAGTCCTTCATCATAATGTGCAGTTTCTCACTGTTAAAAGTGATTTCTGTGGGTTTTACATAGATGGCATCTGTCAGGTTGAGAAATCTCTTTTGCAGTGTGCTGTTTTTGTTAACCAAGAGTATATGCTGGAAAGCTGGATGTGATAGCTCCCCAGGCAGACAGCTGTCTTTAGGCATGTGTAATAGTAGGGCCATTTCACAGGAAACAGAAGAATCATACTATTCTTGCTTCTTGTTCAACAGGTGGTCAGTAATTGTTAATATTTTTTTGGCTGGGGGTTCATTTTTTTCCTCTTTTTTATTGTTACATGTCTGCAGTGCACATTCAACAGATTTGTGATGAGCAGCTGGTGCTGAGATGTGTCACATCTCCAGCCTCTTTAGGGCCCCTCCCCCTCCCTAACCTCCCCCACCCACCCCCGACCCTCTTCCCATACAGTGAGTTTCTTTATGGGTAAGCAGCCCTTGAAAAAGAGAAAATGACTCTTTAGTACAAACACTAGATGATTAAGAATTAATTCAGTTGCAGAGATGGGTTCTGAAATCAGCTGCACTGGTTATTACCCGAATAGACATTGTGCTTTCCCCATTAGTACAAATAAGAATGGCTTCTTATCTAGAGATGATCACCTCATAAAAAATTATATTCGTAATAAATGATGAGAGGGGAAAATATGACCACCTCTTCTTAATTAACAGCCCTGCAATTTTTTTCCTTTGGGTCAGTATAAATCAGTGTTATGCCCTCTTCTACTTCTTGAAAACCATTCCCCGGAGATTTCGGATACTCCCATACTAAGATGAAGTCGGCACACAATTAATTGTGGCAAACTGAGAACATACCATTAGAAAAACAGAAAGGGGAGCTAAGCAGAGTATATAAAGAACATATAAAAATATTTAAGACAGATGATGGATTAACATGGCTACTGGTGATCGGGGATCTTATGTAACTTAAGATGTTACAGATGGTAGGAATTATGGATATGAAAGGTCTCACTTTGACAGACCTTGCCAGTGTTTTTAATAAATTTCCCATTCTAGCCTCAGACAGAGTTGAGTTGTTTGAGAAACAGCCGTGTGTGTTGACCAGAACTACCTGTTACTAATGCATTCCTGAGCCTCGAGATAGGTAATCTACCTGTGGAATTAGAGTTCTCTGTACATCACTTCCCAGAGGCTGTCCGAAGAGCACCTCTGAATTGCTATGGTTGGAAGTGTGACAATTCACTCAGGGTAAAGGAAGGAAGCTTTCAGTGGAAACATCTTTGCTGTCTTCTTGTGAAAAGCGATGGTTTAGGTCTGGATGTCCCTAAGAGCCTCATGCACTCAAGGCTGGGCTTTCAGATGGTGGACGGTGCAGGCTTAGTTCTGACTGCTATTACGAAGTGGAGTCAAGTCCAAAGAGGCCATCACAATGGGTGTGACGTGGAAGGATCTATTTCCCTTCCAGACTCTTCCATGATGCTCTCTGCTCCCTGGAGGCCATGAGGTGAGCAGTGTGCTTCCGCCCAGTTCCTTCTAACATGATGCTTTTCCTTGGTGCCAGCAGACCACAGATCAAAATCTCTACAAACTGTGAGCCAAACTAGATCTCTCTCCTCTTAAGTTGTCAGTGTTCAGTATGCACTTTGTCCCCACAATAAAGAAAGTACTAAGACTGTTGGAAAGGTAACCTAACCAGGATGAGGTTAATGGAAAGTCAAGGAATTTCCCAGGTTACTGCCCTGAGGAATGGCAGTTGAGATGAAGCAGATGAGGGCTGCTGTCCAAGCCACAAGATACGCAGTTAGAAAGTCCTGGTCCTCTCAAAGACACCATCTGTCTATCCAGACCCCACCCTCCGTGTCTGAGCACTGTCTGTGTCGAATACTGTTCTTCGACCTGTCCTGTTCCCTGGGGGTTCAGGGGGGCCCTAAAACCTGGCCACTTCCCGCTGGAACCTGGGTGGATCTGTTCGACCACCATCCTCATCTTTCTTTTTCGTCCTTCTCCATCTGCCATTTCCTCTATCTCCCTGGACTATAAACTCCCATTTGTCCATTCTTTTTTAAAACCTTAGAGGAAATTAGTTTTTCTTTGAAAAGTTAATTCGTTCCCTGTTAGTCCTTTAGTTTTCTTAGGAATGCCGTTTTCTCAATTTTCTCCAAATTTTTATGAGTGCATTTGCAGTACAAGAAGATTGAATTTATCATAAGGGGTCTGTACCTGTGCATAACACTCTTTAACTCTTTTTTTTTTTGTCTCCTTCCCCTCCCCTCTTCTCTCTCACTGGCCCCTCCACACAGCCAAACCAAAAAAAAAAAAATGGTAACAGTTGAAGTAACAAAACAGACCAATAAAGGGTTGGTGAATTCAAAGTAGATATAATTAAAGAGATAATAACTCTAACAAAATAAATAATCACAGAGTCTAAAGAAGACATTAATGAAAAACTAGAGGAGCTAAAGAAAGAGATGCAAACCGTCAATTCTCAGGACAGGAAAGAACTGTCATCCACAAAACATTCCACACAGAAACCCAGGAGATTAAAATTTCTATTGAAAGTTTGGGCACCAAACTTTCTGGAGACCAGAGTGAGCTCTGGAGACCAGAGTGAGCCTGGAGTGTAGATTGTGAAGACAGGGCTAGGACTGGTGAGCAATGCATGGGAGACGCCATCCTGCGCAGAGCTGAGTCTCGGTGATGCCATCAAGTATAGAGTTGAGTCCCAGAGCTCCCCTGCTCAAAGCTGCTTTGGAGGTGATCCTCACACTGGCTACAGCCCTGCCTTCACCTCAGTATTGTCTGAGCATCTTCCATGAGTGTGGGAAACAGGAAGGCGACATAACCAGAAACTGCATTAAGTTCTAGTCTCTTGTGAGTCAACAGCACATGGCGAAATAATTAATAATTAGGTGGAAATGAGACTTAGAGAAGTAACCTTGGGCCTGATTAAGGCCATTCTGGGCAGCAAGACCCGAGACTCTAGCCTGTCATAGCCTTTATTATCCCCCATCCAAGCTGGCTACACTTTCCATATTACACATTTTAAAAGACTCTGTAGGGCAGGGTAGACACCAACAATAATCTTAGAGAAGTTATGTACATGAAGACCCTGCAGGGCAAGGAGATGGCAGCAACAGTTTTTGAGAAGTTATACAGGTCTGGGTGCAGTTCTGCCCTGAAGCACCACAGCAGGTGGGACCATTGAGTCCCTGTTGTTATCAGAGAAGAAGACAAAAGTCAAGTCCAAAATCATCTGCAGGCAGGAAGGCCTGGTCCATTTTGACCCTGTAATTATATTTTTCAAACAAGATTGTTCTCAACACACGAGCATCATCAAGTTTTTCTGTAACAGCACAAAACATGGCGAGAAGTTGCCAAATTCTTGGTGTTAGGAATGACAGCCCCAGGGCTCTGGAGGAAGCAGCACCTTCAAGCTTATGTTTGCACCCACGGTGCCAGGGGCCCTGAGATGCCCCAGGCAGTCAGCACACTCTCCGCATGCACCACACCAGTGGCTGCCATGAGGTCATCACCCGGCATCTATCTCATAGCTGGGAAATTGTCTTAGTTACTTTCCTCACTGCTGATACAAAATACCCAACACTCTCAGTTAAAGGGAGAGAGGTTCGTTAGGCTGAGTTTGCAGAGGTTTCAGTCCACAATTGGCTGGGTCCAAGGCAGGGTGACACATAGCAGAGGGGTGACAGTCATTGTGGCAAAAGACAACAAGAGACCTTAACAGCGTCTTTCTGCCCTTGTTTTCTCCGGAGTACAGGAATAGGGTGGTGCCAGACCAGTTCTCACGTGGTTTAGTAATCACCCCATGATCCCAGCCTCACACTCTGTTCTCAGCCACCTCTGAAAAATCTCACACCTACGACCACATTTGTACCAAAACGTGTACCTAAAAGTGTTACAACTAGTTGGAGATGTGAAATGACAGGGCTGGCGTCCGACTCACCCCTCAATCACCAGGGAACTGAGAAGAGGGCAGGTCTGGGGCACCTGCACTGCCACAAGGCCTGTGCCAGAAGCCGTGGGCTGCAGCTCCAGATCCTGACTCCCAACAAGGATGTGACGATCCATCTGGTGGTGGGCGGGCATTGTCTCTCAAGAGCTCAGAGCCCACCAGGTACGAACGCTGGTCCAATATCTTGTTTGTGTGGTGCTGGGGACTGAACCCGAGGCCTTTGCACTGAACTAAACACACAGCCCTTTTAAAACATTTTTTATTTTGAGATGGTCTCTCACGAGGTTGTTAAGTTGCCCCGGCATTGATCCTCTTGCTTTAGCCTCCAGAGTGTTAGGATTACAGACACATACCACCACACCTGGCTACTTTTATAATATTTGGACAAAGGCATCTGATCAATTAATGGTACCAAGATGTAAATGTCCACATGTCCCACAGTCACCAGGCCCAGGGATGGTCACCGCGGAGCTGTTGGGAAGTGAGGGGTGAAGCCACATTGCTCCACACTAGACCTCCAGCTCTGTACTCTGCAGTCCCCCTCACACATCCCGGTGCCCTCCATGATGGACGTGACCAGATGGCCTGGTGGTGAGTGAGTCAGACTGGGTGTTGGGGTTTGAGATAGCAGAAAGTCAAAGAGAGACAGCTGAAGGCCAGCCCTGTACCTCCAAGAGTGTTTCCACCACCAGCGCCCTGCCTGTCACTTTGAAAAAGTATCAGGAGCTATGTGGCAGAGGAACCAGTGACCTTAAAAGCCTCTGTCAGGTCTTGGAACAACAGTGAACAGCAGAAAGAGAGGTTCTCCTAGAACAGTCCATGAAAATCAAAGCCAACTGGGACGGTGAAGGAAACTTGTGGACTTCAGCCATTGTCTTGGCTTAAAATCCATTTTCTCACCGGACCCTCAGGACCTCCCACGAGCTGAGGCCCAGCAGGAGAGCGGGAGAGGAGCAGCAGTTGGTGCATTGTTGGGAATGTCACCTCCGACCCAGGTGGGCCTCCTGCAGGGGAGGGTGGCTGGGACGCTCAGCCTGTAGAGCCCGGCTAGGCAACCCGACATCTGCCTGAACCTCCCTGGACTCTACTGGTTCACTGAGATCAATGGATTCCACTCTGCACGTTGCTTCCCAGCTGTACTAATCACAGTAGAATCCTGCCGGGTAGTCAACTTCTTCTTTTATTTCTCTTCCTTTACTTCTTCATTTCTCTCCATTTGTTGCCCCTATTTCTGTGTCTTCTATCCCTATTTGCAATCTCTCTTTCTATCTCTCTGTTCTCCCAACATCCCCCCACCATCTTCTTTGCAGAGGGTAAAGCTGTCATATTATTTGGGTTTATTATTTGCAAATATATTTCTGGTAGACCCTTGATTTCAGTGTAACTGTAGGTCTAGTTTATGAAGTGAAAGTTATCAAAATAATAGCTACCACAATCGACCATTTCCTAAGCTATATCCAATGTTATTGTCATAGTTGATTGTATAACTTTGACCAAGGTGACCTGGTTCTTCTAGCTGGTGGCTCTTCTTGGTTTATCAAGACTGAGTTTGTCTAAAGGCTATTACAGACCCCAGGCCCAAGGCCAGCTATACCAGGAAGACAATCTAAGAAGTAGACATCCCCTAAGGGCTCCGAATTCTAACAATAAAGATGCTGGCAATAAGAAATTTTGCAATAGCAAACTAAAGACTTTATCTGGAACAGAGAGAGAGAGAAATGAGAAACAACTCCAACAAGATACAAATCCAGACTTCCCAATCATCAAAAGGAAATTCAGGGGTGAGACGGAGCAATCTGGCATATACCCACTCGAAATCCCTGAACCGGCCACAAAGAGGATCTGGAAAAAACAGAATTAGAAATAGTTCTGTGATAACAACAGAGATAGTGACCATAGTGAAAGATACAGATGAAGAAATAGCCAAACTCAGGAACTTGATGGAATCCCAGCCTATAAAACAGATGGAATCCAATAAGCAGATTCAAGTGGAAATCCAGGAGATTAAAACTACTGAAAGTTGGGCCGGGGAGTTAGCTCAGTGGTTCCGGCGCCTGTCTTCAAGCACAAGGACCCGGGTTTGATCCCCAGTAACCACATACCATACTGGGCATGGAGACTCACGCCCAGCAGCAACCAGTACCACATACCACAGTGCCGGGCATGGTGGCTCACGCCTGTAATCCCAGCACTCGGGAGGCAGAGGCAGGAGGATTGCTGTGACGTGAGTTTGAGGCTGAGCTCAGGGCCAGCCTGAACCACAAAGCGAGACCCTGTCTCAAAAAACCAAAAAAAAAAAAAAAATACTGAAAGTTTTTACAGTAGGACCAGGGAATGTGAGGACAAAATCTCAGACATAGAAGATAAGATGGCAGTTAGTGACTAGGAAAGGAAAGATTTCTTAAAAATCACAAAATCCCGAGAGAAATCAATCCAACAGCTGCTCGATGATACAAAGAAGAATAATATAAGACCTATTTGAGTCAATGAAGAAACAGGAGATACTGCAAATGACATTACAAAATTATTCACAGAAGTAATGGCAGAAAACTTTCCAAATCGGGAAAAGAATTTGACATATAGATAAGTGAGACCTATAAGGCTCTAACTAGGCATTTAAAAATCCACACTTAGGCATGTTGCAGTCAAGTTTCTATAAACCCAACAGAAGAACGAAATACTGGAAGCAGTCAGGGAAAAGAAACAAGTTACATATAAAGGAAAGCCCTTTGGAATCTCAGCAGTCTTTTCAAGACACACTTCAAGTCAAGGAAAGCCTGGAGTGAAGTATTTCAAGACTTAAAAGAAAATAATCTCCAATCTAGGCTGATGTATCCTGCAAAATCATCTTTTAAAATTGATGAGAAAATAAGATACTTCTACAACTAAGAACACTGTGAATACCAAACCAGCACTCCAAAAAATTCTAATGAATACCCTAGAAAAAGACAGTGAGAGTCACAATTCCATGAGATCCAGTAGAGTAGAGTCTGTATGCAAGGAAAGAAATTCAATGGAAAGGAGGGGGAAAAAATAGATCCAATAACAGGAAAATATCATGACAAGAATAAGTCAACACATATCAGTTATAACCATTAGTTAATGTCCTCAATTCACCAATCAAAATAAATAGACTGGCAGAATGGATTAAGAAGCAAGATCCAACAATACGCTGTGTACAAGAACCACACTTAATTTAAAAGGAAACATATAGACCAAATGTAAAAGGAATAGAAAACAATGTTACACACAACAGGAACCTGTAAAAAGGCCGGAGTGGCTGATTTCCAGACAAAGTAGATTTGAAACCAAAATTAAGAGAAACAAAGAAGGTCACTATATCCTCATACAGGAAACAATCCAAGAGGAGGAGATTACATTCATAAATGTATATGCACCAACTGTGCATAGTGCACCCAACTGTGCAGGTAAATATTAAGGGAGGTGGAAAATCAAACAAACACTAATACAGTCATGAGTCACTACACCTGGCATTGTGATATGTGGTTACAGAGATCAAACTCTGGACCCTGCTCTTGCCAGGCAGACGCCAGAGCCACTGAGCTAAATCCCTGGCCCAAGACGTGATTTTTTAAAAAAACAAAATGGAGTACTACTCAGTCATAAATAATGATAAATTTTCATTTACAGCTAGATGGATGCACACTGAGGCCAAATTTTTAAGTGAAATAAGCAGGACACAAGTATAAAATACTGAATAATGTATCTGATCTGAGAAACTGAAAGTGTAATGAGAATTGTAATGTATATCAGATACTGTGAAATAGGGATAAAGTGTTTAAAGGAGAAGGAGAACTAGAGGGGGAGTGGGGAAAAGGAGAGTAATGGGGCAGGGGAGTAGGGGTGATGGGTGTTCCTACTGGATATTAAGGTAGAGCAAGAGGTAAAATATGTTCTGAGCAACTGTTGGTGTGGCTATCCATTTGCAAGGACCTGATAGTTTTTAATGCTTAATGTGTTAATAAGCTAATACAAACGAAAAGAAAGAGGCAGCTTTCTGAAGTGATGTGCTCATCACAATGGAGGGCTGCAAAACGCGCAGTGGCTTCGCGCAGATCCTGGAGAGACTGTGGCTCAGGCAGGGTACTCGGCTATGACTTCTGCCAAAACGTGTCACATGTTGCTTACCGAAGGGTACACACAGAGAAGTGCACCTTTAGGCAATTTCATCTCTGCGAGAAGCTCAGAACATACTCACAAGCCAGCCATGGTGGTGCACACTATCATCCCTGCACTCTGGGAGGCTGAAGCAGGAGGATCACAAATCCTAACCCAGCTCCTGTGCAACTTGGCAACTCACTGCCTCAACACAAAAGGTTAGAAAGGCCCAGGGATGTAGCTAAGAGCAAAGGGCTGGGATTCAACTCCCCAGGATCATGAAATGAATAAATATGAGAACATAATCATGCAAGCCTAAGTGAGGCTGTGACCACCACTGCACACCTGGTTACCTGGGTCCTCAGTGCCTGTGCGGCCACAGTCTGGACTCCACAGGGCTGTGTGCAGTGTGCAGTGTGCAGCAAGCTTCCTGCTTCCAGCGCATCTAGACTCCGTCCCATTAGTGCAGGGCTCTGCTGGGATCGCAGAGGGGCTTCTCACCTCCCGCTACCCAGACTTCAGTCATGCAGAAAGTAGCCTTGCTGAGCTTCCTTTGCACACAGGAGCAGCTGGTCACCACTGTGTGCAAGGGTGTGTGCGGACTCCAGCCCACTTGCTGCACCTGTCTGGTGCTGATACTTGACCTCGGATGTGAGGGCACTGAATCAGTATGCAAAACAAAGACATGGATGTAGTCTTTAAATCATTTTTATTTGGAGCCTTTACTCCATAAACTACTGTATTTACTTAATCTATCAAGAGAGGCTTCTCTTCATTAAATTGAGAAATTTTAATTAACTAATGAAGACTTGATAGGTTTTCTTCATCTTTTTATGTTCACATTAGCCCATTTTGATGACAACTTTTATAGCTATAATTAAATATGTCTGATAGATTTTGAAAACCTGAAAATAATAAGGGATATTTCATCTTTATTTTATCTTCCACAACAGAGCCAATTTAGCCTGGTGGCAGTCATCCAAGCTTTCTGTGTCTTTTTATTTCTTTCCACCCATCTGTACTTAAGGTACTGATGGAATCTGTGGACCTCGGAAACCATAAAGGTAGGTGTATTCCGTGCTCTGATATGCGGGTGACTTTGCTCCAAGTGGGCACCATCCACGTGCATCACGGCCCAATCTTCCATCAATCCAGAGGTGATGGACTCCACACACGCCCCAGGGGCAGAAGTGTTCCTAAGAGGTATTCCTTGGAGAGGGTCTTTCTGCTCACCCTAGTGGTAGGAAGACTATTTCTCGAAAGGGACACTGGTTAATTAACTGATACTGATTTTTAGTAAGTTTGAAGTCGACCACAGTATGTCTTGTTCTGACCTTGCACCCATTTGATTGTAGATCTGCCTTTTGGATCCATGTATTCATTCACCAACCAAACATTCATTGGCTCTCTGAGCTCATCAGTTCATCCAATCAGGCATCCATCTACCATCAGCACCGATTCACTCATCAATCAAACATTCACCTACTCCTTCCATTCATTCATTCACTCAATCAAATATTCACCTACCCTCTTCATCCATCCGTCCATCCGTCCATCCATCCATCCATCCAGTCACACGTTCTTCTACTCTCTATTACAGTCCAACACTGCAATGGATATAAACTGGAACCAAAAGTTACCTTCTGCAACCAAAGATCTGGGGGCAGAGGGACTGAGCCCTCTGTATAGTTCTTTTCTGTCCCCTCCTCATGTGACTCTTGATCCAGCTCCATCTTACCCTGGTCTTTCCTCTCACTGCGTGACGGTGACTAGCTCCTACTGCAGGCCGGATCTCTGCTTCTGCTGTCTTCAAGACAGCATATCTCCAAGTGAAAATCCCTATCTTAGTACACACACAAGTCAGACTCCCCACGGCATCACAGAGGATGCGTCTCCTTGTGGGGAAAGCCAGCTGGCCCTTTGTCCCCCATTTGTTCCCGGAGCTGTTCTGCACAAGAGGTTGATAGACAGAGCTAGAAAGTGAAAACCCTTCCGAAGAGGCACCCGGAGTCAGACTGTGTCCAGAGCACTGCACCCATCCAGCCAGCTCACTGCACGCCCCTCAGGATCCGAGCCCACTTCGTGGACTGAGCTCTGAGGGCTGTGGCAGCTGGAATCCTAAATTCTCAGAGGTAGAAAAGAGCATCAGTCTAAGTGCTTCAATCCGCAGGCAGGAAGAGCAAGATCCAATGGGGAAAGGCTGGCCCCAGAGCCAAGGTATGGGTAAGACTCAGTTATATTCTATCAAAATACGGTAAAAGCTGAAGCCATCGGTGTGCATGTCGGCCACACCTGAAGGCGGGAGCAGCCTCTCCTTTGCAGGGACAGGTGTCCCTCCCAATCCCCTCACACAAAGGGTCCAGTTCTTGGTCCAGAGCTAGAATGGATGAGGAGGCGCTTTGCTCGTAGCTGTGGTGACTGAAGCTTAGTTGTCTTGAGTCTACACACTGATGCACATGGATCCAAAATACTTGTTGCTTTCTTCAACTAAGATCTAACCAACATAAGGGTGTCAGCACAGTGGAATTATCAGGTGTCCTGTGGGTGTTAGATGGCTGGGAGTCCCCGATAATGGACTTGGCCTGGAGGCCACTCTGTCATGCAGCATGTGAAATGGAAACCCTGTGGTCGTAGTAACGCGTGCACACTGATGCAGAGCAGAAGGGGTCAGGACTTCATACCACAGGCTCGGAGCTGGGTTGGTTTGTGTTGACAGAGATGCCCCATGTGGACGGCTCAGTCATGCTCTGAGACCCACAGACTCTCCTTTTCTATCACAGACAACACAGCGTTCAATTAGCATCTGAGCCAGGGCCAAACCGGCTCCAGATGGTGTCAGCGTGACTCTGCTGAGGTCAGGGCCCATCCCGAGACAGAAAGACACAGTTACAGGAACAGAGGAAATTTAACAGAAGGTCTTAAGAGCTACGGCGGCCATAGTTAATCTGTCAAGAAGTACCAGGTACCCTGGAAACCCCCCTCAGATCGAAGAAGAGCCAGATTCTGAGTAGATGGAGAATCCTCTCCACTGATGACTCATCACATTGGAGAAAGCAGGTTTTGGACCTTACTGGACAGTAGGGAAGCTCACGGGGTGTCCCTGTGTCAGATCTATCCACACTCCCCAAGCTGGGGCTGATCACAGAAAACTGGCTGAAGGTAGAAAAAAGGAAAGAGCCCTCTAGCCCTCCGGCCCGGACTTGGGCTGGATCTGGCAGGCAGGAAGCCACAGCCACGACGGACAGACAGGATGCAGGCAAGGCCGGGAGGGCAGCCCTCGGAGAACGCTTGTGAAAATCCGGAGGATATTGTCTTGTGGCATCCACGAAAACTCACCAGAAGTGAGCTCGTATTAATGTACCCCAAATGCGACGGTGACTACTGCCAGCGAAACAAGAAGGAAAGCATCTGAATCAACATGAGAAGCCCCTCCTCGCCGTGTGTCCCCGCAGCACCCCTACTGCAGGAGCTAGGGATACAAAAGCCGGCGGAGGATCCTGCCCCGTCACCACAGCCGAAGTAGTGTGAGATGGATTTGGGGCTGACGGGAGATAAATCGCTCTTATCAACAACATCAACTATTGTAGCAGCATTATGTATCTCTTTTACTTGTTGCCATGTCAGCTGCGTATTTATTAGCTTATTCCTCCAACTACTAACTTCATTTAAAGGATGTGGCTCTGAGGTCCAAAACTTGACCGCTCAGGCCCACACCTCTTAAGCAGTTCAAACCACACGTTTGACTGCAACGTGCAAGTTTCCCCTGAACTTCCCGCCTTTCCCCCAGGAGGACAGGAAGAAGTGGAGAGTTCACGCATTATGTCAGTAGTATGATACATTCTGAAACTGGTTATGAGGCAGCTCGTGCTAAAAGTGGCTCTCCAATTAAACATGACCCGGTTTCATGAAGCTCCTATCTCCTGCCGCTGGTTCCCAGGTTCTTCTTGTCTCAGAGAACTAGATGAAGCAAGTGAAAAGCTTTGACAAACTTTATTTGAAAAGTAAGGGTGAAGAGTGAGGGAGAAACTCGTTCTGGGCAGAGTAAAAGAGAAAAAAACAAGAGAAAAGAAAACCCAGGGAGATGGCAAGCTCTCCCTGGCATCGGTGCCTTTTTATACTGGCTGAGGAAACTCGCGAGACTTTCTACATCCGGGTCCTGAGAGGCGGTGCTGGCGTCCCAGACCTGGGGGTGACCTCAGGGTCCAGGTCGTCCTACTCCAATTGTGCTAGTGTTCTCCTGAGAAACTCACGTGAAGAGCTGTGGGAACTATTCTGTTCATGTGTTCTGGGGTCTTGTACCCAACAGTGATAGGTCTGGCGGGTCCAGAACAAAGTAAATACGATGCTCCCGCCCAAGTACCTCTCACCCAGCCAAAGGCACCCCTTCCCACAATGCCCTGAGCTGCCTTCTACCCCCTGAGGTCATCATCTTGTCATAGGCTGACCCACCCATCGGAAGGTAGTCCAGTCCCCCACTTGTCGGTCTTTATCCCCACCTTGACGCTGTGTAAGCTGCCTGTACACCATGTACCTGGCTACTTGCCACTTTGAGAGCAGCTCAGCAGGTACCCTGCTCCTGAACACTAGTCTCAGCACATCTTATTTTCTTTCGAACAGATCCCATCTCCCTCCCAGCGGGCTTTTCCAAAGCCTAATCTCAGAGCCTGTGTGTGGCAGGCATGGGGTTGGTACCGTCCTTTCCCACTGTCCTCTGGGTAGGGATCTCAGTATCCTCACAGGTGCTCCAGTCCCACATTTGCTCAAATTCCTCCTAAAAGTGGCCTGTTGTTTGCACAGAACTCATCCACATCCTCCTGAAAACTCCCCGTCACCTCTCGGCCTTGTGTAGTGCCTGATACAACTTAAATGCCCTGTAAATAATTGTTATAATACATTACAAACTTCTTTTAAAAGTCTACACAGTTTGGTTCAGATGTGAATCTTTTCCTTTCCCTTCCAGTACTGTAGACTGAGCCCTGGGGCCCACATCCTGAGCAGTATCCCCAGTCCTTTTTAATTTTTTTAAAAAGAGAAAAAGGACTTGTTAGAGGTAGAGATAGTGATACAGAGGGAATAGAGGCAATTCCCACACCTGCTAGATATACAAAACTTGAGCTCATTTTCTCTAAAACTGAAGAGTGAATTTTAGGAAAGATGGAATTTAAGAGTAAGAAAAAATTACTGAGGAAAAGGAAGCTTCTGTTTAAGAGAGATAGATGGGGAACCCCAAAATGGGTTGCCCAACCCCCCTGTTTCCCAGGGGGTTTTATGGAGTAAAGCCTTGGTGTGAAGCAGGTTCAAGGGGGGATAAAACTATACTCAACTAGTGAGGTTACAGGTACAGTCCTCAGGCAACACTGGTCAATGAGAAATAACAAAATGGACACAAACATGATCAACCAATAAGATTAGGACAAATATAGGCACCTAAGTAAAATTAAATGGGGATCCACTGGGAAAACAAGTGTAGCAGGTGTATAAGGATTTTCAATCGGGGATCTTTCCTGGAAGTGGGTTAAGACCTTGGTTCCCACCCAGGGGACTGTTACCTATTTAGAATATAGATCACTGCTATTTATCTTACTTGAGTGTGATAGTTCCTCTCTTTTTGCAGTGCTGGCCTCTTGTTGGCTCCTCGAAGACCGGCCCTGTTTAACTGCCTACAGATATCTAATTAGCTTCCCTATCTCCAACAACAGGACACATTCATGAGCAGAGTGCGGGTGCTCTGAAACGTGAAACAGTTGGGGAGTGGGGTCTTGTGTGTGTTTTGGGTGGTGGGAGTCTGTGGAATTTGATAGCCCTAGTTCTGTCGAGTGGGTGGGAGAGGGCAGCCCACCCGCAGGGAGATATGGCTCCTCCCCTTGGGAAAGTCCCCAAGGCTGCTCCATTCC
>PVIR01001142.1:112304-135748 GCA_004026965.1 Petromus typicus | reverse complement strand
GTGGTAAGACCTTATAATGGCAGTAGCAATTCCCCTTGTACCAATCCAGAGTCATCCTAAATCCCAGATCCTTCTTACTGCACAGATGCCAACAAGCTGCCAAGTTTCTTTCACCTCCTTATGACCTGGCAGAGCTGCAAGAAGGATGTCTCTGTTTGTAGCCAACCTGTTATTTACCGCAAGTATACCACACTATTTCTTGTCTCCAGGCCCACGCCGGAAGAGCGCCCAGGGACTGAGGTTAGCAGCGGGCGGCTCGGGAAACGGCGACTGTGCCACTGAATCTGCACCGGGTTTGGAGTTTGCTTGTCTCCAGGCCCACGCCGGAAGAGCGCCCAGGGACTGAGTTTAGCAGCGGGCGGCTCGGGAAACGGCGACTGCAGCACCGAGTCCATTAGACAGATTTCTTAACATACTTGGGGACCATATCATCCACCAAGACTGGACAGTGAGCCAGGGCACTGCTCATCGGAAGAAGTCACCTTTCAGGCACTTGTGACACAGAAGAGAAGAAACCTCTGAAGGAGATCTCCCTGATGTTCTTATAGAAGCAACTCTGGCTCCAAAAATGCCCTCCTCCCTACCCAATTCCTGTTCTCCAAGCCAGAAGTCACTTCAAGCAAGATGAGTGATCTCTTTTCACACCATATTGTACCATGTTTTGTTTCATGTATTTGGGGTTGAAAAACTACATATGGTTCAGAAGAAATTAATCTTATTTACATTGTATCATGTGGGGAAATTCAGTTCAGTTCAGTTCATGACCAATTTGGTTCTGAATCAGAATTGTAGAACAAATTAAGTTTGGGAACTAAGTACTACTGTATGATTGAAATCTCAGTCTTTTCAGTTTTGGTAGATTGGAGTGTAAATGTATTTTGCTTCTAGTATTTTTAAATTATCACATATTTTTTATACAGTTACACTGGTGCTTAAATTCATGAATTTAATTCATTCTACAATTTTGTTTGTCTGGCAAAGATGGCCACTGTTGTGTTTGTCACCTAATGCATGAGTTTGCAAGTAAAAATAAAATTCTTCCAAATAATTCTGTTTACAAACCAAATTGTTTGAAAACAAAAGCATTTGTGAACCCAAGTACCACTGTACTGTAGTGGGTTTCATTTTGACATATTTATATGTGCCAATTATATAGTTTGATCTTTTCCCACCCATCCACTATCCTTCTCAGTTTTCTCTCCCCATTCCTATTTATTTATTTACAGCAGTACAGGGATCAAAATTGAGCCCTTATGTTTCCAAGGTAGGCATGGCACCACTTGAGCGAAATCCCCAGCTCTTTCCTATTCCCTTTTTGCCCTTTTCTTCTCTATTAGTCTCCCTCATACTTTCATTTGGCAACAAATTTTTTTTTTTTTTTTTTTTTTTTTTTTTTGTGACAGGGTCTCACTTTGTAGTTCAGGCTGGCCCTGAGCTCAGCCTCAAACTCACATCACAGCAATCCTCTTGCCTCTGCCTTCCAAGTGCTGGGATTACAGTTGTGAGCCACCACTCCCAGCACTGTGGTGTGTGGTACTGGTTGCTGCTGGGGTGAGTCTCCACATCCAGTATTGTATGTGGTTAACGGGGATCGAACCCTGGTCCTTGCACTTGCAAGACAGGCGCCGGAACCACTGAGCTAGCTCCCCGGCCCTTGGCAACAAATTTAAAGAGTCAAAACATGTGTTAACAGTATCACAGAGTTGTAATCAGCAAAATCCACACTGTATCCATAAGAAAAAATGACCTGGGTTTTTCAAAAACTAAATTACAAAAATAAAAAAATCAAAGAGAAGCAGGTAAAGGCTAGAAATTTAAAAAGACCTAAGAAATATGTAGTGAATTATGATGAGAGGAACTTACTTGAATTTTGGCTCAAATAAAATTTAACAATTATAATATCGGTGAGACAGAATTTTTTCTTTTTTCTGAGACAAGGTCTCACTTTGTAGGTCAGGCTGGCCCTGAGCTCACTATATAGCCCAGGTGAGTCTCGAATTTACAGCAATCCTCCTGCATCTGCCTCCTGAGTGCTGGGATTACAGGCGTGAGTCACCACACTCAGCATTGTTGTATGTGGTAACCAAAGATTGAATTTGGGACCTTGTGCTTGCAAGACAGGCACTAGAATCACTGAGCTAAATCCTTGGTCCTTGAGACAGAATTTTAAACCTTAATTTTCTATAGGAGAGTGCCTTAGATATGAAAACAGTATTATGGTTATGTATTTTAGAAAAGACTAATCTTTTAGAGACGTACTGAGCTATTTATTAACAAAGTGATATGATCTGAAGGATTTGCTTCAAAATTATACAGAAGGAAGGAATTCAGTGGGACAAATGGTAATGACATAGGTGATGAGTTTCGAGGTAGTGAAGCTGATTGGGCCAGGTGTGGTGGTGTACACCCATAATCCCTGTTACTTGGGAGACTGAAGAAAAGATCCCAAGTTCCAGGCCAGCCTAAGCAACTTAGCAAGACCCTGTCTTAAAATAAAAATTAGAAAGGGCTAAACTTTTCTAATTGCTTCTCAACATTGCAGTGGAAAACATTCCCAGAAAATTTCCATTATAAAAATGGTTTTAAAAAATATAATCCTTTGACTCCTGGTGCAGAACACTTTTCAGCACTGATTTGGTCATGGGAGAAAGAAAACAATTCAAGAATTTTCTACATTTATAATAATTCTAATAGGGTTCCCAAAACAAGGGACAGAGGCAGTGATTAAAAATGTCAGCAGTGGGAGTTCATGAATTCCAATTTCTCATCTGACTTTGCCAAGAATTTTTTTGTGGTCTTTAGCAATATCTGATTTATCTGCCTTGATTTGGTTTGTCTCCAAAAGTGGCCAAAAGTCAGGATCCACATTATGATCTGCCAAAAGGCAGTAGTTCCAGCCAAAGAGGGGTTTACCATTTACCCAAATAGGACTTACTACTCTAGTTTTGAAGAAAAATTAATTAGGTAAGTAATTATCAGTGCAACATCTTATATGATAAATGTCAAATGAAAGGTTTCACAGAGGAAAAAAAAATGATTTCTATGAAAAGCCGTTATTGATCAAAGTTTTATAAATAACATTACTGACCCAAAATAATGGTATTATCTTACACTTCAATATAAGAACACATGGTTAGAGTCCTATAAAACCATTATTGTTTTCATTTTACCTTTCTTTTTAGTATTTGAAATGTTGTAATGTTAATGCTTTCTACACTGGTTCTCATCTATGGTTGACCTTAATTTTTTTCTATAAATCATTGTTCCTACTAAAACTTTAAGATTTTTTCAATATCAATCTTCACAGACATCCTTCCAAACAAATGAAAAGCAATGATACATATCTATTTCTCTGTCTTACTCCAGAAATAAATGGAGTAGTAAATTAAATGGAATCAACTTTTTCTTTCACCCATCTGGCATGAGTTGTTTTCAACTTTAGTCATCCAATCGAGGATCATTTGTTAGCCAAAGAGGTTAAGGGTCATCTTAGAGGTCTCCACTGCTTATGTAACACCTAGCCAGTTCCCTTCTGTACTGTATAGGATCCATTTTCCATGCTTATCATCTCCCACACATTTAGATATGCTTTACAGACCACAAGCACACGCCTACTTTAGTTTGTGCTCATATTTGCAAGTTATATTGTTCATAATATACTTACTCATCTGTTTCATATTTAGATACTCTCCCTTAGTATAAGAAAATATTGTCAAGCTATTGGAAAAAATCATGCTATTGGAAAAAGTAAAAGTACATGCTAGGAAATGATAGAATAGAACTATGACATATTTGATAGGAGGGAAGAGAAATGGAGGGGAAGGAGTGAAAGAAAAATATACATACCAGAGAAATTTAAAATATCCAGAACAGGCAGAAATTAATGATGAATCATTAATTAAAATTCCTAGTTCTAGATTATTGTGAAGATATCCAAGAAAAATACACACACTATGAATCCTGGGAAAAAGCACAATGTATGTGTACATATGTGTGTATGTTTATGTATGGAGGGAGAGACTGACTTGGAAATGTTGGAAATGTTCAAAACTAGCTGGTATTGGTTAACAGATTTTCTACTTGGTTAACCAAAAGTTGCAGAGACACTGGTATTAGAATGAAACTGCGATTAGAAATATGGGGTTAGAAATTCAATAACAGAAATAGAATTCTTATCCCTCACTTTCAATCCATTGTCTACCTATGTATATATTCTTTTGTCATTGAACCTACAATGTATTCTCTCAGTCCTTCCCAAACTACTTCTATAGGATCTCAGAATGAGCCTAATTTTCATGATTCTCTTTTTTCTGTCTTGTCTTTTTTTTTTTTTTTTTTTTTTTGAGACTTGAGTCTCACTTTGTCATTCAGGCTGGCCCTGAATTCACTATGGAGTCCAGGCTAGCCTTGAACTAGCGGCAGTGCTCCTGCCTCTGCCTCCCAAGTGCTGAAATTATAGGTGTGTGTCATCTTGCCTAGACCCAAGTTTCCATGATTCTACTTCTTGCTCACCAAGGACAGTTTCCAAACAGCTTTAACACATGGTCTTGACCTTACTAAATTCCTTTTTTGCAGTAGGAGACACTATACCTGCTAAGAAGAACTGATGCTTCCATTCTCGTAGGACCCAAAGCTATGCAATAAATCCAAAACAAAGAATTCCTAAATTCAGGATGCATTAGAATTTCCTAGGAGGTACATGTTTAAGAACAGGTTCTTGCACTTTCAGAGATTTTAATTCACAGACTTTAGGGCGGGTGACAGGAGCCTGTATTTCTGTGAAGCCCCTATGGTATATCTACTCCTGATTATGCAAAAACCGGGAATGTGAATAAGGGTTATATCAGTCACTTTCTTGTCACTGGGACAGAAGACCTGACACAACACAACTGAGAGGAGAAGTTTATTTTGCTTCTCCATTTTAGTGAGTTCCTTTCAGATTGGCCAGCTCTAAGGCAGATACAGTATGGTGGAAAAACTCAGCAGAGAAAAGTTGTACATGCCCTAGCAACCAGGAATGAGAGAGACAGGGAAAGAGCTGAGGATGGGACTACACTCTTCCGAGTCATGCCCCCGTGGCCTACCCCTTTGACCCAACTCCATTTTTGAACATGAGACTTTTGTGGAACATTTTAGACCTAAACCATAACATACCACCTGTGGTTCCCAAAAGGCTCATGCCTATCTCATTATATAAAATGATTTTGCCAATTTCTAAGAGTTTCCAGAGATTTAATGGTGCTGACACTGCTGAAAAGTCCACAGCCTCTTTCTTGGGCAGACTTCACTTGCTGCCTATGGTTTTCCTCAACAGACATTCCATATTCCTGTCATCTCCAACTTCCTCAGGGTCTCCATTGTGCCTTCAGCTTCACTCCTACAGCTTTACCTACTGCTTTCTTTGGAGTATATGACCTGGTCACCCAGATATTCTGAAATCTTACTGATAGGTCCTGTAATGTGATGAATCTTATATTCTGCATGTTTAAGAAACCACCAGGGTAATGTCATGGTCTTCTGCCAGCTAGAGCAAGAGCTGGGCCCCCTCAGATCATGATTGCAGAGACCTTTGAGTGACTGAATTGCTGAATGTGGTGAAACAAATTCTAGGGAATTAATTCATTGAGAAACTCTTCTCAACCAGAATGCTTAGAGAACTTATTTATCTTAAAGCAATCCTTCAGGGCTGGGGATTGAGCTCAGTGGTTCCAGCATCTGCCCAGTAAGAAAAAGATCCCAAGTTGGATCCCCAGTATCACATACCACACTGTTGTGCATGGTGGCTCAGGCCTGAAACCCCAGCACTTAGGAGACAGAGACAGGAGGATTGCTGTGAGTTCAAGGTTGGCCTGGGCTACATAGTGAGTTCAGGGCCAGCCTGAACTACAAAGTGAGACCCTGTCTCAAAAACTTAAAAAAGGGCTGGGGATATAGCTCAGTGGTTCTGGCGCCTGTCTTGCAAGCGCAAGGGCCTGGGTTCAATCCCTGATAACCACATAACAATACTGGGCATGGAGACTCACCCCAGCGGCAACCAGTACCACATACCACAGTGCCAGGTGTGGTGGCTTATGCCTGTAATCCCAGCACTTGGGAGGCAGAGGCCAGAGGATTACTGTGGTGTAAATTTGAGACTTAGCTCAGGGCCAGCCTGAACTACAAAGCGAAACCCTGTCTCAAAAACAAAAAACAAAAAACAAAAAACAAAAAATAAATAAAAACCAAACAAACAAAAACAAAACAAAACAAAACAAAACTAAACTAAAAAAAAATCAGTCCTTCAAAGGCATTTACCTTTATCCTTCTGTACATAGAGCATGCTAAGGGTAGTGTCTTGAAAATTTCTGAGATTCATCAAGCCATTTTTCCTATTATCTTGTTTTTTTGAAATTATCTGGGTTCTTTTTAATGTTAATTTCAGCAACCACACTTTTTCTTTTACCTAACTTTACAGGACCAGCCTCACATTATTTGGCTCTGATTCTTTTTAATGGTACTAGGGATCAACTTTGGGCCCTTGTGCTTACAATAAGGTAGGTTGGGTACAACTTGAGCTAAGTCACATAGGTAGCAATACCTAGGCCAAAGTCTGAGCACTGGGCCACCTCTGTTAAATTATTTAGTCCTCTGGCTTCATCGCAGTTTTAGTCTCTTGATATGAAAAAGAAGTAGACAACCTTTCTGCTGGAGCATAACAAACATATTCTGTAGTAGAACTGCCAATAGAGTCCCTGTCTTCAACTGAAAGCCCCCTACTTTGCCTTTATTGTTCACATTCTTCTTAGCTTTCTGGTCTCCAGAGTTGTGACTAATATCTCACATCAAGCATTCCTTATGACATTCTAGGGATGCTCCAGCATGTATCTGCAAACTGTTTCAGATTTCTCTCACAAACCAGTTCCAAAGGAGTCTTAACCATATGATCAAGTGTAATCACAGCAGTGAGCCCACTTACAATAACAATTTTAATCACTTCATCCTCACTGGCACAAAATAGTTGCCACACCTCAGTTTAGAAGAGAAGAAGTTTATTCTGGCTCATAACTTCAGTGGCTTTAATCCATGGCAGGCTGACTGCAAGGCAGAAATAGCATGGTGAAAGGGCAGGGAGAGGAAAGATCCTCATGCCATCGCAGCCAGGAACCAGATGGGAGCCAAGGATGAGAATACACCTTTCCAAGTCATTACCCAGTGACCTGCCCCTTCGGATGAGACCTCACCTATGAATATGAGATTTTTTTGTGGAAGATTTTAGATCTAAACCATAAGAGGCATGATGTCAGGTATTAAGTGATGGATTTAAGATACCCTGAGGAAAATGTCATTTTGTGGAAAAATGGTCTATTGAAATACCTTTAGAACAAGTTGGCCTCCACTTAGAGACCTTTGGACTTTGTTGATTCATCATTTCTTGACTTGCAGCTCTCTGAATCCCCTTTCTGCTGCCTTTGACTTTGGCGTGGGGCTTTAGGACCAGGACTTATGCCTTTGTTTGGGTGTAGCTTTGTTTTTCAACATCTTTCCATGTTCTCACACTGCACTCAGAAATTATCCTGAGTTCCAGATTATTGATGGGTATGCTTGAAATTACTCTAATATCCAGGTTCTTCCTTCTTTGGAATAGCTCACAAACTACCTCTCAACCTCCTTTGATTGGCAGGACCCATGCAATGAATCCTGACTAAAGAATGAGCAGAAGGGCCGGGGATTTAGCTCAGTGGTTCCAGTGCCTGTCTAGCAAGCGCAAGGACCTAGGTTCGATCCTCGGTAACTACATACAATACTGGGTGTGGAGACTCACACCCAGCAGCGATCAGTACCACATACCATAATGCCAGGCGTGGTGGCTCATGCCTGCAATCCCAGCACTCGGGAAGCAGAGGCAGGAGGATTGCTGTGATGTAAGTTTGAAGCTGAGCTAAGGCCAGCCTGAACTACAAAGTGAGACCCTGTCTCAAAAATCCTAAAAAAAAAAAAAAAAAAAAAAGAATGAGTAGGAGTACATGTGGAATTCCTCAGTCTTTCCCTCTCCTTCAAGTGCATGTGGTTGACGGCACAGCTCTGAGCTGGTTGAACTTCCATCACTCCATGTCCTTCTTGACTGTGTAGGATAATATTGGCTGGTTCACAGGGAAATTCTTCTGAGAGGGAGAAGAAAAACTGTTGATTCACCCCACTGAGATTCGGGGTGATTTGTTATCACACAAAAATGGAGTCTAATATTGACTAATATAAAGTGATGTTCTACTTTAGTGATATTTCCCCAAATCACCTCAGGCCCTTCTTATTTCACTGATGGCTGCTGGCAGCCTTGGAGTATTCAGTACATGGTGATGAAAGGGATGCAATAAATTTTCTTTATTTGGTAATATTCATTGGATGAACACCCAGCGAAGGTATTTAAATAAAAATATCATCAGTTTGAGATGGAAATTAACAGGGGAGTCTCTGTACCCACTGAACTGTGAGCTTTCTGAATTTGACTAGCACAGAGCTGTGGATTTTTTATTTATTTATTTATTTATTTATTTTGAGACAGGGTCTTGCTTTGTAGTTCAGGCTAGCTCTGAGCTCAGCCTCAAACTCACATCACAGCAATCCTCCTGCCTCTGCCTCCCAAGTGCTGGGATTACAGGCGTGAGCCACCACGCCCAGCACGGTGGTATATAGTACTGACTGCTGCTGAGTGGGAGTCTCCATGCTCAGTATTGTTGTATGTGGTTACCAGGGGATTGAACCTGGGCCCTTGTGCTTCCAAGGCAGGCGCTGGAACCCGTGAGCTAACTCCCGGCCCCTATTTATTATTTTCTAATAAAAATCAAACATCAAGATTTGGGATCCAATGGCCACTATTTGTATTCTAATCTGTACTGGATTTCCTACATTTCTTCTGTGTACTTCTTGTTGTGCAGATATATAGCCTTCACATATGTTGTAAGTTCAGAAGTGCAATAGAATCTGTCCTGATAAAGTGGTTTGAAATGACTGGAGCTCAGCCTGTGTAGCTTTTCATGTAATTTTGTTGGAGTGAACGTGGAAAAGATCAGAAGATGCTTTTAAGCTGGACTGCTCAGGATTGGTATTCTTTGTGTTCTCCTCAGAAACATTTCTTGTCCATACAAGGCGTATGAGGTTGTCTAGACTGTCCTTGTTTTTACCTTTGCAAAAGCTTAAATTATGCAGCTAGAAGAATGGCCACTAAATACATTCTTCTGAAGTGATGATGTCTGATTTCTCGCCCAGAGTGCGATGCAAACTGGCAATTTTCTTTTGTTCTCTGCACTCTCCACCCATCTCCACGCTTCTTCCACTCTAATCGTTAGTTGCTTTTCAGAGTTTTTTTTTGGTTGGTTTTGCTTCATCGTATACACTCCGAATCTGGCTGAGCTTCTGGGCTCTGGCCCAGTTTAGTTAAAAACATTGTTTACTGCCTTTCAGAATCTTCTTGGGAGATTGCTGTTTTAATTAAGAGCATATGGATTTCAGATACTAGAAATGTTTGTTTGTTTTTTTAAGGTTTTTGGAGACAGGGTCTCGCTTTTGTGGTTCAGGCTGGCCCTGAGCTCAGCCTCAAACTCACATCACAATCCTCCTGCCTCTGCCTCCCGAGTGCTGGGATGACAGGCGTGAGCCACCACGCCCGGCACTGTGATATGTGGTACTGGTTGCTGCTGGGTGTGGGTCTCCACACCCAGTATTGTTATGTGGTTACCGGGGAATCGAACCTGGGTCCTTGCGCTTGCGAGACAGGCACCGGAACCACTGAGCTAACTCCCCGGCCCCCCAGATACTAGAAATGTTATCTGACCCCAAATCCCTCTCAGTTCTAAACCTTCTCCACAGACTTCTCATTGGGCTTTAATCACTCCCCGGGAAGGATGGAAAGTCTATTTGGAGCATGTTTATACTTCTGAATGCAGCGTTTTTGGGTGTTTTACTTTTGAAGATGAGTCTCACTGTGTTGCTCAGGCTGGTCTTGAACTCCTAGGCAGAGACCATAGCTGTGTGTCACCAAGCCTGGCCACTGAGTGTGTTTTCTCCACGGCATTCCACCAATAAATTTATCACACTTTCTATACCATAGTTCACTGGTTTTTCTCTTTTCTTATATTTAGTTCATTTATACGTCTAAAATATATTTAGTTCCTATAACACATCTTAGATGAGTTAGGACAGTTTACTTTGAATATAGTAGTTATTAGACACTTGTAATCCGTCAAATCTTAACTAGTTTTGTAAGACAGTTTGAATTTGATAGTAACTGTGTCATTCAAGCCCTTGATCTATCATCTATGAGGGTTTGTGTTCACAGTATCTCTTCCTTCTAACTATTTTAGAGTAAGTTCTAATACTAATAACAAAATGAGAAAACACATGAATAATCATGTAACTGATGAAATAAGGGGGGGAAAAGGAAAATAATGTTGACTTTGTTTGGATTCCCCAGCTCCCCACAGAAGATGATTGACTCAAATTCAAGTTTTCTTTTTTTTTTTTTTTTGAGACAGGGTCTCGCTTTGTGGTTCGGGCTGGCCCGGAGCTCAGCCTCAAACTCACATCACAGCAATCCTCCTGCCTCTGCCTCCCGAGTGCTGGGATTATAGGTTTGAGCCACTACACCCGGCACTGTGGTCTGTGGTGCTGATTGCTGCTGGGATGAGTCTCCACGCCCAGTATTGTATGTGGTTACCAGGGATCGGACCCGGGCCCTTGTGCTTGCAAGACAGGCACCAGAACCACTGAGCTAAATCCCCGGCCCCCAAAACGTTTTCTGTTTTTGAGGGCAGTGGTACCAGAGATCAAGCTCAGGACGTTGGGCTTGCAAGACAGGCATGGTGCCATTGAGCTACATCCCCGGCCCTTCAAGTAGTTTTCACTGGGAGATGATCCTAGAATATATGGATGATGCCACTGGCTAGCATCTATTCTTAGACACATGTGAGGTACAAATCAGACACGAGCCTCTTTCTGCGCTTGCTGACAACTCTATTGTCTGCCCTTTTCTTCAGGGCCCTCTAAAGGGGAGGGTCCTTGTATGTGCTTTCTAGGTCTCTTCAATAGTATGAAGGTTCTTGCTCAGTGTGCACAGAAACTATGAATTGGCAAAATTCATTTATTGGCAAAACAAATTTATTGTTCATGGGAGGGGCTTCGGGTGCCAGGATTTTCCACTGTTTTAGCGTTAGTCACCCTCCCTGCTGCTTAGAGCCAGACCTACCACCAAACCTCAGAAATGCTTCTGGCCAGGAGAAATGGTGAAGCTAAGTAGTTGTTTGTTGCTCTCTGTCCTTCTGTGGCTGCCACCTATCTTCACTATCCCCAACTTGGGCCTCTAGCCACTCTGTGGACCAGCAGCCCTTGGTACTAGCAGCTTAGCATGTGCTACTTGAGACAGGAAGAGGCCTTATGCTGGAGCTTTATTAAAACTTGTGCCCCAGCACTGCAGCATGAGGGGAAACAGTGCAGGGACAGAACCCACAGTGGTGGCCAGAAGGTTGTTTAAATAGGGCGGTCGTAAGTAGGGAAAGGACTCGTGGACATGACCAAGGAAGGGTACAGGGAAAGAGAGTCCTCCAGAATGGTTAGAGCTGAGTCGTGTGTGACAGACTGTGGCTAAAGCCTAAGGTAGCCAAAGTGAGTGTCTTCCTGAGCAGCCACAGGATACCAGCCATAGCTAGTTATAAGGCCAGCTACAGAAGAAAAATAAAAAGTCTTTCTCAAAGAGCATCAGTCCTTTCTTTTCTGTATCACTAAGAAGGGGAGAAGTAAAATAGGGAAAGAAAGGAGTCATTGTATCATATATCATCAAGCCATTTCCTTTGTGGCAACGGGGACTCAATTCTGCCAGTTAACTATGGGACAGGTGGTAAAACATTCCCTAGTGGCATTGCTCCTAACTGGTGCACCCACAGTATTTATTCTTCAACTCATTTGGGGCTGCTCAGTTGGGGAGTTTAATTGTCAGGCACTTCCTGCTTACTCTGCACAGTTTCCCCTGCAACGAGACAAAGAAACACTTCATAGTCACAGTCCCTTTGAGGAGGTGGCCTGTGACTATGGAGGTAGAAGCTGGGGATGTGAGGGGAACAGGCAATGTCTGCTGCTGTTACGAAAAGATGGTCTGTTTCACTAGTCATCAAATATGTGCAAATTAAAATGACAATGAAATATTGTTTTGACCTACTTTTGACAAATTAGAGAATGGAAATGATTTTTTTCCAAAAGGGTAGAATGCTGGAAAACTGGCCGTCTTGCACTGCTGGCAGGAACAAGCACTGTCTTTCTGTAAGGGCAATTAAGGATATAAATTGAAAGTCTTAAAGATGTGCTTCTTCGGCTGCTCGGAGCTGTGGCTCAGAGCATTTGCCTGGCGTGCACAGGCCCTGAGTTCAATCCCTAGCAAGAGAGGAGCAGTGGGGTTGGGAAGGGGGAGAGTGAGGTAGAGCGCTGTGTATGCTCTTTGATCCAAAAACTCTGCCTCTAAGAATACATTCTGAGTGGATGATTAGACCAGTATCCAAGTGTCCATTGATACGTCTTTGATTACAGAAGAGAAATAATAAATGATTGGCTAATCCCTTGTCAGTCCATCAACTGGAAAACAAGATAGGCATCTAAATGGGTAAAGCAAATTGGGCATTGTAGGGTGCGGTTTTAATCCTAGCACTACAGAGCCTGAGTTAGGAGGATTATGAGTTTGAGGCCAGCCTGAGCTACACAGCAAGTTCAAGCCTAGCCAGACTATATAATGAAACCTTCACTCAAAACGTAAAACAAAAAAAAAAGTCAGTCACATTAAATAAATAGAGAAGAGTAATTTGTCACTCCTACATGCTAAGAGCTTAAAATAATACAATGTCTTCTTAGAAAAAAAATTTTTACAAAATGAAAATCATTTGATTTCTTTCTAGAGATATATCTAAGGGGTTTATATTCCTTATACAAAAGTATAAATCAACATAATTTTATCCTAAGTAAAGTTATAGCTCATGCAATTTTATAACTTGGAAGAAAAACTTGCCATACCAGAATCCAAAAATAGAGATAGATTGTATTTAAAAGTTCATTGTAGGACCAGAAATCTAGCTCAGTGGTTCCACCATCTGCCTTGCAAGTACAAGGGACCAGGTTTGATCCCCAGGAACCACATACAACAATGCCAGACGTGGTGACTCATGCCCACCAGCAATCAGTACCACATACCACAATGCTGGGCATGGTGGCTTGTGCCTGTGACCGCAGCACTTGGGAGGCAGAGGTAGGAGGACTGCTGTGAGTTCCAGGCTTGCCTGTGATATAGTTAATTCAGGGCCTACCTAAACTACAAAGCAAGACCCTGTCTCAAAAGACTGAGAAAAAAAAAAAAGAAAAGAAAAGAAAGAAAAAGTTCATTGTATGTCTTGAAGCTGAAACATGGAATAGCAACTGAGAACAAATTTCTTATAAGATCAAAAATCTGTAGAAATTATAATCAATTTTTGACCCTTTATGGCCTATCATAGTTATACAGTTTATAATGTCTAATTTTTTCTCACAAAACCCATTTTGAAGTCAGTACATTAATAGGATCTTTGTATCACAGTGAAAGTTCCCAAAGCCTAAGAAGCTTTAAATGATTTTTTTTCCTACCTTAGCTAAAAAAGTATCTACTTAAGAATCAGATTTTCCAATTCTTAAGCCATTTTCCATCTAACCCTGTAGGCAGGACTCACTCATAAGGCTTAGCTGGTGTCCCTGGCTCTGCTAGCTGGGTTATACATGAGCCACGTTCTTTCACTGGTAGAGCAGAGATGACAGTATGTACGGATTAGGGCGTGTGGTCCCCACTGAATGTCCAGTGAGACCACACAGATCCCGGTGGCTCCAGAAGCTTCTGAGAAAGTCGGTCTGGGCTGGAGTCTGAGAACGGACCTCCCAAGGGACGCTAGAGCCGCTCTGCTAGGGCTGTACTGGAAGAACCACTGGCTTGTTCCCTTCGTCATCGCTCCCGCTGAGAGCCTGTCTTATGGAGGTCAGTGGCATTCCTGTTTGTGTGGTGCTGGGCACGGAACGCGTGGGCTCATGTGCGCTGAGCGTGTGTTCTACCACCGAGCTCAGTCTCCGTCCTTATCCGCAGCGTTCCAGCCATAATTTCTATTGTCAGTTGTTTATATATGTGTGTTATGTTGTTATACCTGCATGCAAGATACATATCCATACATAACATATATGCTATTTAATTATTGGTGTAGAACTATTTTTATGTCATTTTTAACGCTTTCAGACTTTCCGCAAATCGTCTCTGCTAAGTTTTGCCCTCATATTTTAATCGTGAATAATACTTATAACTGGAAGGTTATTTTGGGTAAGAACAGTGTCTGTAGTTTGCACTGATGATAATAAATGTCACCTAAAAACTTACTTGTCTTTGGAAATTAAGAAAATGGTGTGTGAGATGCACCCCACATGACACAGTTCATCCTTTCAGGAATGCTGTGTCACCAGAAATCGCTACCAACAGATTCACAAGTGAAGTGTCATTGTCATGGAAACAAGAAACAAATAAGGCAGAATTGACCGGAATATGTGTAGCTTATTTGTCCCTTTTCTTTTCTCTGGCTACCCCTAGAACATGAAGGTATTGTGTAACTTTTCTATGCTAGAAAAAAATCTTCATATTTGGGTCATCTGGCAGAGAAGTGAACTTTAGAAAGACAATGTAAGATAATTAATACTAATCAAGAGCCTTTCATGTCTGTGCCACTGTACTGAGGCCTAGGGCCGCAACAGTGACTAAGACTCAGCTCTAGGAGGACTGATAATTTAGACAGGTAATCAGAAAGTTCTAGTATTTGTGTGATCATAATAGATGCCTTTTGCCTGAGAACCAACATAGTTCAACATAGAATTTTCTTTTGTATTTTTTGAGTGTATCTTTCAAATGAGGATCTTTAATACTAGTACCTAAGAACAAAGTGAGTTTTTATTTACCATACAATTCATTAACTGCCGTGTCTTTTTAGTTTTTACCTTTTTCAGGCTTGCAGTTCTGAATCTTTTCATATTTTTAAAAAACAAAAGTAGTTGCTTCTCATAATCTCAAAATGTGCTAAACAGATTGTCTATAAACTAGATATAAAAATATTAAGATTGGTGCTGTTTACTTTGGGAAACAGTTGTTCTTACTGAGCATAGAGGATGCTGACTGTTGAGGTTCATTGGTTAGCCTCAGGGCCCCAGAAGTTTCACAATTCAAATCAGAATTAGTTTCAGAATTAGGACTTAAAACTTCTCATGTCTGGCTTCTTAGTCTGAAAGAGATCAAGAGAACATCTTGACCCTTAGGGAGATCTGCATACTCTCTTGACAATGGAGCCCACTTACTGGGTAATACGCTTTCTTTATTTCTAACCATGGAAATCATTTAGCTATTTGAGTTTTCTGATACTTCATTTTTATAATGCCATATGTTCTTTGTTTAATGTCGTTCGTCTCATAAGACTTTGGTTTGAAATAGCTCGGGAAGAGGATTTCATGTCTTGTAGCTATGTAGATTAGCATCACTCTTTCATTTCTTGCAGCAGTTTTTACTGTAATATATTATTAGTCAAAGTTGTCTCCTTTATTGATTTTATTTCTCTCTTTCTTGTGTTTTGTTTCACTTTTTTCTACCTCTTGCACAAACAGCCAAATAATAACCCCACAAAAACATAGTTTTGGGCCAATTATTATCATAAACATGTTAGGACAATATGGTATTTATTTCTAAGCATTCTGTATCCAAAATAAGAATAACTTGGATTTTATGTTGCAGCTCAAGGCCCTGTTAAAGATACTGATCTTCCTACTAGTCTCAGGAGAGAAAAACTTTTATTACATTACAGTTTTGTAAGGAACAAATGGTTTGCCCAGAGTTTCAGCGTTAGTGCACAGAGGCAGTGGCACAAAGACTTCAGATTTCTTGGTAATAATCCTAGTTTTCTTTTTTTGTTTCTCTTTCTTTTTCTTCTCTTCTCTCTCTTTCTCTGTGTCCCTTCCCCTTCCTTCCTTCCTTTCCTTTTTTCTCCTCTTTTTTTTCATTATGAGGATTCAACCTGGGTCTTTACATGTGCTAGATGAGCTCTTTACTTCTTTTTTTTTTTTTTTTGAGTCAGGGTCTCACTTTGTGGTTCAGGATGGCCCTGAGCTCAGCCTCAAACTCACATCACAGCAATCCTCCTGCCTCTGCCTCCTGAGTGCTGGGATTACAGGCATGAGCCACCAGGCCTGGCACTATGGTATATGGTACTGGTTGCTGCTGGGCGTGAGTCTCCACACCCAGTATTGTATGTGGTTAATGGGAATCAACCCGGGTCCTTGAGCTTGTAAGATAGGCACTGGAACCACTGAGCTAAATCCCTGGCCCATGAGCTCTCTACTTCTAAGCTATACTCCAGGCCTTAGCTTAGTATTCTTTCTTATAGTTTTTGTTGTTCTAATCATATGGACCTTGGTTTATAATAGACATTTTAAAAAGGGATTGGTTATAACATTGGTTATAGATTGTATGTTATTCTTTGCAGGAGCTTTATGTGGGACATTTTCCAGCATTTCAAATGTATTTTGTTTGGTTTGTTTTTAGATTTGTGGATGGGATGGAATTCTGTGCAGCAGTAGGTTGTGGCCCACCATGTCAGATATGTTAGAGTTCTTATCACCTTCCCAGATGTCTAGCCTACCAAGAAGACAGGATATTGGGTTGAAAAACTGTTGACTTGTGTCACATCTTCTCACACTTTGAAAATAACTGAATATTCTACATATAATATGCCTTGAAGAAACTTTCCATGCCACACCTTGCGTTTGACAGCCCCAAGGACTGCTTGACAAATGCTCTACTACTGAATTGTATCCTCAGCTCTATCCCCTAGCTTTTATTTTTCCTTTTGGTAAGTCTCTCATGAAAGAAATGTTGTCCTCCACTCTCAGGAGATGAACAGAGACTGGGGCACATTAAGCTCAACCCGACAGTTTAAGAGAAAGCACAAAGCTGAATCTTGCAATATTCTTAACAGGTCCTATTAGTTTTGAGAAGAGGAGAAACTCAGTGGCAAACTATTGTTCTCTCACCACTCACCCTTTGTGCTGTGGCTGGTGATTCTGGACCACACAGATAAAAGCGAAGCCCCACCAAACAGAACCTGATATGTACATTAAAATCATGTCCACGACCTGTGAATCATCTTGTATTCTGGTTGTTTCAGATCTAAGGATTATATTTCATCTCCCTCTGCCATTGCTCAAGATCTACAAACACATCTGTAGAGAACAGTGTGTGTTTGCTGACACTTGCTACTGCCAACAGCAGTCCTCCTCTGTGTATCCTATCTGCTTTTTAACTCAGGTACCTACAAATTCTGTTTTGAGTTGTGAAGTGAATAAGGAGATTTAATTATTTTTTTTCTCTGTAAAAAGAAAACCAGTAAAAAAACTGGAAAATTCATTAATTCCAAAATTCTTTTTTAGTAGCTCAGATGTGTGTGTGTGTGTGTGTGTGTGTGTGTGTGTGTGTGTGTGTGTCTGTCTGTCTGTCTGTATTAGGAAATTTTATCAAATTATTTAGGAAAATTCTAAAACTCTGGGTTATGCAATTTCTCTGATTATGCGTTTTGTTTTGAAAAGTCTGCCCAAGTCTCTTACACTTAATATCTCAAAATGAAGCCAAGTTACCTTTTAAACTGTGGTGCAGTTGGGTTTGCAAAAAAGAGAAGTCAGCTTTGCTTCAGTGCAGTAACTTTCACAACTGAGCCCTTTTTCAGGATGTGTACTTCTTTAACCCCTAAAATGACTCTGCTCCCAAGTCAGCATGGAAAATTAGAGGGGATATTGCAACATGACCTCTATGGGAATGAAAATATAAGCCCGTATAAAATTGAAGACATCTGTCGGAACAACTCCATATCTTGTACTTTTTGTCAAGTGAAACATCCCAGGCCTTCTTGGCAAACACCGTGGGCTGGTTAAATGATGATGCGAGGGAGACTCGAGCTCGTCCAGGTTAAGTGAACAGGGAAAACCTATCAAGGTTTTCCGCAGATCTTACACAGAAGTATCTGGGTGGGTTACTGTTTTAAGGAACATTTTACACTTAGTTTCTCTTGTTGGTGATGTGATGACAGAGATCTACAACACATTTGAATGATTTAAATGTTATCAATAGGGAAAAACTAAATAGAATGAATGAACGTGTGGGGAGATAGTTTAGACTACTGGTAAAATAGTTTTGTATAGACTTGAGTTATTTGTGTTCTAAAATTGAAGAAAAATATCTGAGTACAAAAGGATGAATTTAGGGGAATATTTATTAGAAATATTAAAAAGAAAAAAACTCTTGTGTGTACCCAAGAAGAGAAAGAAGTCTAACGTGCTTTCCATGTATTGGCCTTAGATAGATAAACTGCATGTAGTAGTAGTGGGACAGATGTTTCTAAGGAAATTAGTTTTTAAAAGTTCAGAGAAAAACTGGTTATCTTGTATTTCTAATGTGTTCTTATATTTCTTTCTTTCGTTTTTTTTAGTTTTTGAGACAAGGTCACACTTTTTAGTTCAGACTAGCCCTGAACTCACTGTGTAGCCCAGGGTAGCCTCAAACTCCAGCAACCCTCCTGCCTCTGCCTCCCCATTGCTGGATTATATACATGAGCCACAGCACTGGCTGTTCTTGCATTTCTTGAAGTCCTGCTGAAGTCCAGGTCTAGAGGAAGGAGAAGCTGTGTCTTCTTTCTGGAGGAAAGGTCTCTGTCCCCTTTTCTCTTGTGGCTTTTATCTTTTCCTTGTGTTAACTTTTGCATCTGTAAGTTTAAGCAGAAACTTGGATTAGATCTAAACCAAGATGAGCTATTTTCTTTTAACTGACTACCTTGTTCATAATAACTGAACTAAACTACTATACTATTAGGGGAAAAAACTAAATTGAAGTCTCTAACAAAAGAAATCTGACTTGTCAGGAGGTTGTATAGATCAATATTAGTTCTGCTGCTAGTGTTCATGGGAAAATCATGTCGACTCCCTAAACAGTGTCCAGTTCTTGAAAGTAAAAGGGAAGAAGATGAACTTATGGTCTAACATTCTGGTTTTACCCTGTCTATGCATGGAGGGAAGTTTCATGATCTCTCTATATTCACAGGCAGGATGATGCTGTCTTAACTATATCTGGATTCTCATTCTTTTTAATTTATCAATTATGTGATATCTAAGATATATGCAATTAGACAGCAGTTGTGTTGTCATATGCACAGTTAGGTAAGCATGGTGGATGCATAGCACACACAGAACTGCAATCTCTCTTAAACTTCCACTTGAGGTATATATCCAGGATTTTAAAATTTAAGCATAAAGCTACAATGACAAAAAATATGATTATGTCCTCAACTGGACAGTAGAAATCCACACTAAAATCATATGTACCAGACATTTCCTGGTTGATTTTTTTAGCATCGAGGCATCATTTATATCCTGTTTTACATGCCAACAGGGATCCACCGCAACAGCATTTTTGCAGCTGAAAATCCTATGCCATGTGAGGGAATGGACTTAGTAAACCTGAGGCAGCCCAATCCGAAATGAACCCCGGAGAAGGGAGGGACAAACACCAGGTGGATTTGCAGCACATACGCCTCAAAACTTGTGGCGCCAAGGATGCAGAGGGCAGGAAGGAGACGGATTTAAGCTGACTGACTGAAAACGAAAGAGGATTCAGATCTCTGGGTTCCTCCTTTGCCCTCCTCATTACTGGGAAGCAGCCTCATTACGACCACAGCAGGACTATGTGCACTTTTTCTCTGAAGATGATAAATGAGTCTGAACCGGAGGGAGCCAGATTGGAGCGGTGTGACTCAAGAGCACATATGTTATCATCATCGTGAACTAAAAATGGCTGGGTGAACCTGGCACAGCATGAATCTGAGCTTGGCTTTCTTGAGTCATATACAGATGATGCTTGAATCTCTTCCCTTCCTTCACAGGTTAGCTGAGGATACACATCCTCTCCCTCCCAAGTATGTTCTGTTAGGACCTATTCCCGACAGCTGGAGGTTGGTCAAGGTGAGAAGAGAAGTTCTGTGGAAATCATACCGCTGCCTGACGTGCAGCACCTGGCTTAGTCTCTACCCCGTACCCTGCCAAGTCTCCAGGTTGTGACAAGCCTGATATTTTTCAGGATTCACTCGGGCCCTGGCCTCTTGACACTACTAAAGGATTTTGATAAATTAAAATGAAGCTGGCTGTTACCCAGAATCAATGCCTCCTTTTTAAGTTCTTCTTCTCTGCTTCCCATTGTAATGTAAAATGTATCTATGTTGCGATCATTAGTTCTACTTCATGTATTTTCTCAGTCATATAGTATTCTAGTTTGACTATAATTTACAAATCTGGTGTTTTGTTGGCTGAACTTACAGTTTGTTTTTTAAAATTTTGTTATTATGAACAATGTTTTCTCTGTCTCTATGCACATGTAATCTTTATCAATTTTTGTTCTTACCAGTATTATATAAAGGCTTCTGATGTTCTACATTCTCACCAATAACTAGTTGGGCCAGACTTATTAAAGTTTGCTAATTAAATGTATGAAGCATATATCTCCATTGTGATCTTTCTTTCATTCATTCTAGGGATCAAACTTGGGACCTTGTGCTTGTAAGACAGGCACTGGAATCACTGTCGCTGAGCGAGATCCTTGACCCTCCATTATGATTTTCATTTCCATTTCCACGTGACCAGTGAGACTGAACAGTTTTTCATTTTCACTGGCCATTCCTATTTCCTCTTCTATGTCTTGTCTATTAATATCTTTATTACATTTTAATTTTTTAAATTGAAGTATAATAGACACAGTGCACAAATCTGAAAGGTATGGTTCAGTAAATGTATACTAATGATTGTAACTACGTTGATATGTATCTTTTGATAGATTTTTGACATGTAGCTGAATTAATAAATATTTCCCTGTGATTTTGTGTTTTGCTTGAAACATTCTTCCCTATCCAATGTCATAAAAATATCCTATTCCTTTTCTGACAAATATTTTAAAGTTTTGGGTTTTGACATTTCATCAACTCGAAGTTGTTTTGGGCACATGTGCCTATAGTTTGAAGTAGTTGTTTTAATCCTTTTCTTGACAGTGGACAAAGTACTCAATGCCCACAACTTAAACTAAGAGAGGTTTATTTGGGGTCACAGTTTCAGATAGCAGAGAAGATGTTGGACAAAAAGCACTCAGCTCATGGTATCCAGGAAGCAGAAAAATGAAGGCAGAAGCCAGGGTTAAGAATTTACCCTTTCAGGTCACACCTTCAATGACCCGCATCCAACAAGGTCCCACATCCCAACGGCACAGTGAGCCACTGAACTCATCCGTAGATGAGTCCGTTGATGAGTGTGGCTCCCATGAGCCAATCACCACCCACCCCCTGGAGCATCTAGATCTAGATTTAGATCTAAACTGTAGCAGTAGTGATACAAATTTTTCCATATGGATAACCATTTACTCCCACACTATTTACTAGTTATTATTACCCTCTGCTCTGCCAGTGAAAAATTTTTGTTCATCAAGATTGTTTTCTCCATACAAGGCCTTTTGTATATAGGACTAACTTCTGGAAATTTCACTGTGTCCTGTGGATCTCTTCATTTAGATTTGCACTAGAGTAGAAAAAAGTACTATTTTTCCTCTCTCCTCACAAGGTTCATGGCTGAGACACCCATAATGAAAGACTAGCAAGAAAAAAACACACAAGTCCATTTAATGTAAGTTCTATGGGACCCAAGAACTTTTGGAAATGAAGGCCCAAAGAAAGACAGAAACGTCTGTATTTTTATATAGTCCTGCAAAAATGCGATAAACAAAAGGAGTCTGATCTCATGGTAATAAACTGGGGAAACTTATCAAACCTGTTTGACACTCTCTACCACGGCCCTCGGAAGTCTGAGACTGGTGCCTACAGCGGGCCTAGCAGGGCCCTCCCTGAACCCTGGGGAGTGAGTTCCCAGAGAGGGGTGCACTGGGCAGGAGATGCCTGGAGCCTGCCCCCCCCCCCCGCCCTTGGGAAGGGGCCTGGTGGAGGCTTCCTTAGCCAGAGCTGAGGGCTAACCTGTTTGTTTACAATCCTCTCAGCATCTCTGTGTCTTCCAGGATAAGGATATTCCTTTCCTCTAGGCACAGGGACAGCATGTCTGGAGTGATCGTGTTTTAGGGGTGAATGGAAAGGTGAGAGTAACCTTCATGCTCCTACTTTTTCCTCAAATGCCAAGGTGCTATGGTTTGGGGCAGCACAGAATCTATCAGCACCAATACCTACAGCCTTAATTCATGTACACTTATACAATTTTCTGTTGGGTTCACACACAAAAAGTTACTCCATATCTTGTGCCATCAGCTTCTTATTGGCACTGAAGTGTGAAAGTATTCAAATAGTTCCACAAAGTGAGGTTGGTAAACAGGAAAGCACAGCAAGGGTTTGGGTGCAGGAACAGGTTCCTGTCCTGCCTTATCTAGTTATGTGACTTCAGGGAGGAGCTTCTTTTGACTGGACCTCAGCTTTTTATTTTTAAAACATGTAGACTCTAGTGGCTTCATGAGGTCCCCATCATTTAGACAGTCCTGAATCCCTGATGCCGATTTTGGAAGAGCCCATTGACATAGCACTGCCAGCCAATGAGTCACAGTTTCTTACAAAACTCATCACTGGAAAAGAGTTGTCTCCAACCACTGGTGTCTTTGCTTCAGTGTTTGAGAACTAGCCTGGACTATCCCTTGTTTTCCCTGACTTTCTCAGATCTTGTCAAATATCTAAACTCACAGGAAAAACAACTGTCATTGATTTCTCATCAACTTCGTTCATGTTCTCTGTTTTACTCAGACTTCCCATAGCCACTGTTTTGTTCATATTTTCTAAAGCAGCTTGGTTTACCTGGAGATTTTAGTTGGTCTCATTGGGATTGTAAAAATACCTCTTCCTCTTTCAGAATGGATTATTTTGAGTAGCAATATAAATGAAAATCAGCATAACTTTTTATCTGGTCAGTTTGAATGAGAACTAGTGAAATAAATGTCCTTCTCCTTTTGAACAAATCAGTTCCATAGTGGCACGCTATGACTGGTGTGCTTTACAGTGAGAACCAAAGTATTTACATTGAAAACATAATAGTTGGATAGTGAGTGTAATTACTCATATTATTGAAGACTTAATTTTATTTATTTATTTATTTATTTATTTTTTTATTTTTTTTCGGTTTTTGGAGACAGGGTCTCGCTTTGTGGTTCAGGCTGGCCCTGAGCTCAGCCTCAAACTCACATCACAATCCTCCTGCCTCTGCCTCCCGAGTGCTGGGATTACAGGCGTGAGCCACCACGCCCAGCACTGTGGTATGTGGTACTGGTTGCTGCTGGGTGTGGGTCTCCACACCCAGTATTGTTATGTGGTTACCGG
>PVIR01001142.1:25268-112204 GCA_004026965.1 Petromus typicus | reverse complement strand
TGCCGGAACCACTGAGCTAACTCCCCGGCCCAAGACATAATTTTTTTTATAGTGAGAACTCACTATGGAATTCATGGAAAATAGTATTTATTATGTTGTTGGAACTATGGCAAGAAACTTAGAATGGAGTTGGGGTTTCCTGAGTGGGAAGAGACTGTAGAGGGCTTGTCAACTCCATATTTATTCATTGTAAAGGCCCAGAATAAGGACCTGACCAAAGACTAAGGTGAGGGGACAATTTCCGCTGCAGAACACTGCTGTGAGAATTCAGATTTATCTATGTTTTTGTTCACAGTGTTAAATTACTATATTACACATACATTTGGGGAGAAAATTTGGCTTTTATGTGATCTAAAATAATTCAATTTGAACATCCCTTTTGGGAAAAAAATGACACAAAATTATAACTGTAAAACTAAGTTGTAAAAAGGAATGTTTATTTAGAATAGAAAAAAATTAATAAATTATGAAGATTTTAGAGATTCCATTCCATGTCTTCTGATCTCTTTTTGGGAGATTTCCAGAAGCACATATGGTAATGTTTCCAAGTCTGCCTCTCCTAAGCCCAGTGCACTCCATAGCTTCCAGTTACTCCCAGAACTCACTGCTTCAGTTTTATGGTAAATCTGATTTGCATATGTCATGGGAACTATTTCAGCATTTGTTAAATGTGGTCAACAAAGAAACCATGTAATACAAGTCATTAGGGCAAATATATTTCATTTTTATGGCATAAGCAGAGTTTAACATCACACTTATTCTGTGTCATGAGTCACATGGACTTCCGTTATAAGTAAGGATAGAGACCAATGAAACCTTCTACTGGTTATCTGTCTCATACAGGACACTTTTGATTTTAGAAGAGGAAAATAGAAGCTTAGACCAGTTCAGCATTGGGCCACAGGGGACCCAGATATTTGCATTCTCTCACCTTTGCTTTCCACCAATGAATCCAAAATCACTCTTTCCAAGGTCTAGAGCTGAAGCTACCAAGTGACAAATGAGACTATACTCTGGAGGTGCAGCGCAAAAGCACAGAAAATTTCTGCAAAGATACCTGACTAATATCTCTCTTTTCCTAACACAAATAACAAACCACATGGTTGGGTTGAAGGTGCAATTTGGGTTACTTACTCCACATTTAGTCTTTTTTTTTTTGAGACCGGGTCTTGCTTTGTGGTTCAGGCTGGCCCTGAGCTCAGCCTCAAACTCACATCACAGCAATCCTCCTGCCTCTGCCTCCCGAGTGCTGGGATTACAGGCATGAGCCGCCACGCCTGGCACTGTGGTATGTGGTACTGGTTGCTGCTGGGGTGAGTCTCGACGCCCAGTATTGTTATGTGGTTACCAGGGATTGAACCCTGGCCCTTGCACTTGCAAGGCAGGTGCCGGAACCACTGAGCCATATCCCTGGCCTACATTTAGTCTTAAATATATGACATAACAGCAACCTGTGTGCACTGATGCCATGTTATTTACTCTTAGCTTGTGAGTTTATCCTTTTTTACCAGTTAAGTAGAATATAGTAACATATTTTAACTTTGATGTCTAGGACATAGGCTGCTGGATTTTTTGGAATAAGATACTTCAATGCCCACTTTCAATATCTTAAAGATTTTACTTAAAAGTACTGTATTTTAGGGCCGGAGATATAGCTCAGTGGTTCCGGCACCTGTCTTGCAAGCGCAAGGGCCTGGGTTCGATCCCCAGTAACCACATAACAATACTGGGTGTGGAGACTCACACCCAGCAGCAACCGGTACCACATACCACAGTGCCAGGCGTGGCGGCTCATGCCTGTAATCCCAGCACTCGGGAGGCAGAGGCAGGAGGATTGCTGTGATGTGAGTTTGAGGCTGAGCTCAGGGCCAGCCTGAACCACAAAGTGAGGCCTTGTCTCAAAAAACCTTAAAAAAAAAAAAGTCTTGTATTTTACAGGTTGTTAAATGTGGTTGTGCTGTCTGAGAGTAGAGAGAACTAGTGTGATGCTATCTCTGTTACTGACTAATTTTCTATAACTTGATGACTTCTGTTCTTTGGCTACAGGCCACAGAATTCTTAACCTCTTTCAACATAAAATTCACTATGAAAAGAAAGGGTTAGACTTAGAACTGGGACACTTCATGATTTTGCATTTTACAGAGGATTGATCCATGAGAACATATACTCCAGCATTATTTATAGTGATTGCGGGGGCTGGGCTGGGGCTGTTGTTGCTAGGAATCTAAGAATCCACCAAGAGAAGGGATGTGATGTGACTCAAGTAGGGGAAGCACCAAAGTGGACACACATATTGCAATGTGGATAGAAACGTGTTAGCAAAAATAAAAACATTTAGTTCTATAGAGTCATGCTATTTACATAAATTGAAAACATGCATTTTAACACAGAAAATAGCATGCTTCTTATAAAGATAAATGGTTTTTGAGAGACCTTTCTCAAAGACATCATTTGCACTAGAGAGGTGGTATTGAGCATGGAGATCAGAGAAAGGGAGCAGTGGAGACCAGAAGACCCAGAATAGATCAGTAATTCTGGGTGATGAAACAAAAGATAAGATTAATTAATTCCTGTGAACTTGAGGTTAAAATTTAAAAGTTCTGTAACAATTTCTTGCTCAAGAAAGATGGTGGCCTATGTTATTAGAGTCAGCATACAAAATATAGACATAGGAGAGATGCATTTCCTGTAGATCCATCAAGTAAGGAGAGATGAATTTAAGGGACTGTTTATGACACAGACACTTGGGTCAGGCTCTCAGTTGCAGTGGATGAATGTGGGCCACATCTGAGCCACGAGGGATTTATGGGAAATCCACACGTGATGATAATGAAAGGTTAAATGTTCTCGGCATTGGATATGCATAAGGCTCATCATTTCTGCCATCTTCCTTTCTTTTGGCCACATTGTTTTTGGCTTAATTTTCTCAGGCTTACATCTACAGCCAGCACTAGAGTCTTGTCTTTTGTCTTCTGTCTTAGCACGTACACTTTCGCTAGTTCTTTTAAAGAAGTAAATAATTCTCACTTTGGCCACAAAGAGAGAGAGAGAGTTTCTCTCTCTCTCTTTCTCTTACACACACACACACACACACACACACACACACACACACACACACACAGAGTTACTCTTACTTTGACTAAAGCCAACCCTACAATTAGTGGTTTAGAAGCAAAATTTAATACAGGGGTATTAAAGAATGGTGTAAATCCGATGTCAACAGAAATGTTCCAGAGAATTCCAAGAAGTTATTTCTTCCATAAATAAAGAGATGGCAGGGGCTAAACTTTTCCTTATTCTTTGTCATAGTTTTCATTCTCATACTCTAAGTGCAAACATTTAAAGTGTGTTATCATATATGATAGGTTTGATAATTTATCTAAAAAGTACTTTTAATAATCATAAATCTCATTAGTAGGACACTAAGTTTTAATTCCCAAGCAAATTTCAGTGTAGAGGTTCAAAATAATATTTTTTGCTTAGAACAGAGATAATTTATGTTATAACACTGCTATTTTACTTATCTGTTATCAACATAAAATGAAGAGATTCAGGCCAATGAACTTTCCTGCTACCTCCAATTTTTATTTGTGAGTAACAAAAATTGTTAGTATGGTACTTGAATATTATTATGTATTAGTATTTTTACTAGTTTGGAGGAGAATATTTTACAGAGATTTTTGCCTCGTTTGCTTTACTGAAGAAAATGTTGGTTATCTGCTTTATCTCTGTTGATGGTGGTCATAAACAGTGATTAGTGGTTGTCATGCTGTCTGTCAATGTGAGGGCAGCCAGCTAGGGTGGTGGCTGAATGACTGATCTTGAAGCTACATTGTCTGGGTAGGATCCTTCTGTCACTGATGAACTGTGTGGCCTTGGGGAGGTTATTTAAACTCTTTTTATATTATTGGGTTATTATGAGGACTAAATTTACATTTTGCCAAATATAAACCAATATTAGAATATTTTTATTTAATAGACACAGCATTCCATTAATGCTTGATCAACAATAATACAAGTAAGGTGCCACAGCAAGTGCTACTGGAATATATATAAATGATCTTGGACCATGGTGATTCTCATTTTAAGTTATGTTGGTTTTTAATTTTGTTTTTGCAGCGCTGGAAACTGAACTCGAAGGCTTCTCATTGAGCTATATCCCCAGATCTTTATTGTATTTTATTTGAAAATTTTGAGTCAGGGTATTGCTGAATTGCTAAGTTGCCCAGACTGGGTTCAAATTCACAATCTTCTTGTTCCAGCCTTAAAGAGTTCTGGGATTACAACTGTGTGATCCCTGAAAGCTTTATGTGGATTTTTAATAATTGCTCTGCTTCTTTGTTTTGGCTGCCACTTGAGTTCTTTTCCGCTACTTATCCACATTTTCCTTTATTAAAGAGTTTCTAGGGCCGGGGATATAGCTCAGTGGTTCCAGCGCCTGTCTTGCAAGCGCAAGGGCCTGGGGTCAATCCCCGGTAACCACATAACAATACTGGGCGTGGAGACTCAACCCAGCAGCAACCAGTACCACATACCACAGTGCCGGGCGTGGTGGCTCACGCCTGTAATCCCAGCACTCGGGAGGCAGAGGCAGGAGGATTGTGATGTGAGTTTGAGGCTGAGCTCAGGGCCAGCCTGAACCACAAAGTGAGACCCTGTCTCAAAAAAAAAAAAAAAAAAGTATGAATGCTGCCTGCTCTAAGTATCCTGGATACCATGTAAGAGTTACATGGTAGAGTTGGTCCTTTCTTGATGCTTTATTCCTTTCGGCACACTATGAACCGTTTCTCCTCCGTGATGTCCTTTCACCATGTGCCATTCTGCTTTGGAAACAGCTGCTTATGGATTAAAACCTTTACACACTGTGAGATTAAAAAAAAAAATCATTCCTCCTCCTTTAACTTTGGGTGTTGAGTACTTTGTCTCACATGAGAAAAGTAACTAAGGTAGAACTGAACCCAGGGCCTTACACAGGGCTACATCTCCAGGCCTTGTTTATTTTTTTATTTTGAGAAAATTATTTTTATTTTGAGAAAATGCTAAATTATTAAATTGCCCAGTTTGTGTTCAAATTTTCCATCCTCCTGCTTCAATTTCTTAGCGTGCTGGGATTATGGGTGTATTCCACCACACCTGGTTTGAAGGCCTTTCTTATGAATCATATGGTTTTAAATTCTTGGATGAAGAGATGTGTATCTAACTTGATCAGAAACTGTCATTTTCCCTCTTCTTTCACTTACCAAGTAAGCACCAAATAATTGAGGTCAGTTGCCAAGAGCTCTGTAACAAAGTTTATCACATTGTCATTTATTCCGTAAATACATTTTGCATGAGAATCACAGCTCTTTGCCTTCTCGCAATTTCTGCAAGTGCTTACATGAAGCAGTGATTGCTCTGGGACAGGATAGAGAATGCTGATATAAGAGGAAGGAAAGCAGATACACGGCAGATAAGAGCTAGATGGTTGTCTCTGTTTCCAGTTCTCTATTGCTGACTGCAGAGACCTGATACAAACTCTGCTCATTGATTGACTAGAAAAGCTTATTGTCTTTTTTTTTTTTTAACAAAAAACTAACCTGTCTTTTCTACACAAAAACAGGTACATAATTCCAATGTCATCTATGAAATGTGGCAAAGTTGTCAAAAATGCATGTGAATCATCACTAGATTGATCCCATCTCCTTCTTCCTTCCCCCTTAAAAATGCTCGCTAACCAGCCAGTCAAACAAACAAACAAACAACAACTAAGCCATTCTTTTGGAATTATTCTTCATGGTCCTGCAGCTAATGGAAAAAGTGAGCCAATGAGAAAACTCAGAGGTAGCCAACATTTATTTGGTCATAAAATTTTAGAAGTGGGAGGATAAAGAAGATCATTTTGTTGATTTTTGGATTTTCAGATGAGGAAACTGAGACTAGGAAAAGTGAAGCAACCTGAGCACATTCACAAAGCCAGAGTCTGACATTTTCCATGCTGCCTTGGCAACCATGGAAGTTCTGTCTGGATGGCCGGATCGCCACAGCTTGTCCATGATACATATGATGGGCCCTGAGACAACTGAGAATTGTGTGAATTTAGTATTTTGCAGCTGAAGAGGATAAACAAACGAACAACAACAACAAAACTCAGCCTCAGCTAATTGAAGGAAAATGGGGAATGTAATTGAGGAGTCATAGTTGAGAAATTTGGGAGGTTTGGCTTCAGGCATCCCAGGATCAGAGGCTGAGATAACATCAACAGAATGTAATTTCTCTGCCTGGCTCTATTTTGCTCTCTGCTATTCTCATGTAGATTCTTCTTTCCTGTTTGAAAGATGGTGGCGGCAGCTCCAGACGATCTCCCAGAAGTCACCTCAAACAACCATCATTTTCTCTTTCCCAGGCATCCCACAAATAGACACTTACCATCCTGTTGGCTCTGACTGGAATTATGTGCCACCCACAAAACAATCACAAGAGTCGGGATAAATGTCGTATATTGACTGGCTTCAGCTTAGGTCACGTTAGTATATAAATGACCTCAAAGAAGAGTAAGCACATAAATATCATTTCTAGTTTTCTAACAACAACAAAAAAAAATATGGCCTTTATTTGGCCAGGTTTTTCCAAACCCTTCACAATATTGACCCACTTCATCATTTGAACCCAATAAGATGGGAGCTAGCATTACCACCATTTTAGAAATGAAGAAACTAAGTACGGGAGAGGCTAGGTAACGTGGTAAAGGCCACATAGATGGTAACCAACAAAATAGCTACAGTTTCAACTCAGACAACCCACCCTTCACTATCTGCTTTTCCATTGCACAGAGTAATCTTATCTTGAAAGGGTAAGTGGTTTACAAAAGTTGCTCTGGCAGGGCTGAGGAAAGGGGCAGATTCAGCTCAGTGTAGGTAGTAATTAGTGCCCTTGCAGGGTCTTGGGCTTCTTTTTTACAGAGTGTTTGGGGGCTTTTGTAGATATGTGCTCATGCACACTATATTTGCTAATTTCTGGAACTGAGAAGATTTGCCAATAAGCTTCTCGCAGATGGATGAGTTCTTAAATGTCAAGTGAAACACTGAGTCGTTAAATTGTGCTGTTTAAAATGTCAGGAAAAACCATTATTTTTGCAGACAGAGCTGCAGTGTGGTCTGATTTCAAGTCTGTGAAATGACTCCTAAGAAAAATCCTTCTTTTTCTTATTTTGAAAGTTGCTGTTGCTTTGTACAGAGAAGAATGGTCTAGGAGGCAGTGCCGAGGTCCTTCCATCCCACAGTAATCTCATCGTTCAAGAAACTGCACGGAGGGCATTTGTCCTGCCTTCTCCTCCTGCCTTCCTGCCCTCGCCATGGTGGCAGAGCCCTGGGTGCTTTGCCCTTCCGAATCCTTCCTACTTATGTGAAACCACTTCTCTGCGGGGCACAGCCTGCCCCTTGTCATAGCTGTACGATTTAAAGTGGAGTAGCTTTCAGGAAATACTAAGTAATCACTAAGGGCAGTAGAGCTTTGCCTTAGGGTCTGCCCCTCCACACCAGTCATGTTTACCCACACTAGACCAGGTGATCAGGAGCCTGAATTCACTTGGCCAAAAAGTCACCTGAAGTATGAATGGCAGGAGTGCAGGTGGATGAGGCCCAGTTCTGCCAACTTTCCCTGGAGAAGGGAGAATGGGAGAGGAAGGGTTAGAGGTGCTCTACGTCCTGCTCCTCCTAACTGTAGCTTTATAAAGCAGTGTTTTTGTGCAGTTAGTTCTTCCTGTTCCTTGCTTCCTCTTTCATCATGACTCGGCTTGGTTTTCTTGAAATTGTAGGTAGTAGGAGTTGACTCCCGATCTGTCTCTCTGTACCTGAAATTACGTGGTAAGACTTACCGCATAATTTACAAGAAGCAAAGTTAATTTAGGGTGAAGGTGACTGTCTTGATATTGTAGGAAACCACTCTCTTATGCCTTACTGAGACTCAATGTGAGTATCCGACTTTGCATGTTCTAGACTGTCATGTTTAGATAGCACCCCAAGCAGGCTGTGCATGTGGCAGACAGAGCCTGAAGTGCTAGATTATATGCCAAAAGGCTTAGTTATTTCAACTCTATCACTAGCCTAGGTAGGTGACTTTTATTTAATAAATAAAAATATTTCTGATCCTTTTATTTTCTTTTGTGAAAAAAATTAAACTAGCTAACATAAAAGATCTACTGCCTGCCAGGTGTGGTGGTGCACACCTGTGATCTAAGCACTTGGGAGGCTGAGGCAGGAAGATGGCTGTGAGTCTGAGGCCAACCTGGGCTACATAGTGAGTTCAAAGGTGGACTGAACTGTGCAGTGAGACCCTATCTCAAAAAACAAAAACAAAAAATAAAGATCTATTTCCTACTTGGGAGATTTAGATTTGTGGCTATTAAATAAATTCTAAAAATATTAATAATTGTTTAAAATCTAAATGAAAATCTTTCCTTCTGTAACAGATAAGAAAACTGAGACACAGAGGGAGTTGAATCTTCTCTGCCACCCCAAGTCTTCAGACAGATCCTGTCCCTTGTGTGATAGACACTTGGCCAGTGAGTCACTGCCGTGCATCACTCAGGCCATGTTGGCTGTACCACTCCTGGGAGTAGCAGAGTGAAGTCAGTGGTTCTGAATCAGATTCTTAGATGCCTCAGCTGGGAGACGATATTTAGAGGGATGGCTCAAAAACAACTCTGACCAAGCACAGCATTAGTCAGCTTGGGAAAAACTTTATGGCTTGGAAGGAACTTCTCTGGGAGAGACATGTAACAGAATACCCTATTCATCCCAGGAAGACCAATGCCATAAGTTGGGGAGGGAAGCATTTGCTTTGGAACCACACAGAGAACGGGGAAGCAGGCTGGAATGGGAGTTAGAAGACCTGACCTCGAGTCTAACTCTGCCAAATAAAATACTTAGCACGGGGCAAGGTACTCACTCTTTCTGGCTGCCTGTGCCTATAAAATGGAGGGCTAGGACTCAATGAACTCCAACCTTCTGTGATGTCTACTAGGTTCTTTCCAGAGCTGCAAACCCTGCCCTGTGCCACAGAGCTGAGCCAACATTCAAAACAAATCCTAAACCATCAGAATGAGTTCTTTCCACGTCTTTCCCCTCTATGTTCTTTTTAGTTTATGAATTACCCATAGGTAACCTTGTCATAGCCTGACTAATATTAGTGCACATATTAATGCTCTTTTTTCCTTTTAGACTTTCAGCAAATAGTCTCCAAGTCATTCATTGTAGGGTCTCTTAGAACAAAAGGTAGAGAGAGAAAGATAAGAAGGGGAAGTAAAAAGAAGTTAGGTTTGTGATGTACAGGTACCTACTTCCCACAGTACATGAGTCACAACTGCAAACACATACTAAAATGTTCTGGTATAAACTTTCATTGCTGAATGTGATGATGATGTGCATTCATAATGTACCAATTAAATTAATTAATTAATTAAATTATTAAAGATCTGAATTAAATTTTAAAAAGCATACAGTGAAAGCTGCCCTATGCTGGGGATGGTGGCACATATCTACAGGCCTGGTACTTGGGAGACTGAAGCAGGAGGATCACTGTGAGTTTGAGGCCAATCTGGGCTACATAGTAAGTTCAAGTCCGGCATGAACTACATGACAGAATCCTTTTTCAAAAAGAGAGAGAGAGATAAAGCTTCCTTGATTTTTATATTTTAGAATTACATAAGCAGGAAGTTGCATGTCTTTGCTCAGTGATTCAAGTGGTATTGTTTTGCAAATTTTCAGTGCTAATGATTTAATAATCTACTGTATCACTTCGATGCTATGCTACGCTGCAAGTATAGAAGTCTTAGCTTATATGTTCAATTATTGATTCATAAATTTTGTCATTAAGAAGGCAACAGTATCTATGTGTTATATAGTACATACTTAGCATGTGCATATAATAGTATGTATATTTTCTACTGTGCTGTGTATTTTATTGGTTTAAAAATTGAACAGTTTTACATTCATTTTTAATTTTTGTGCTAGGGCTAACTTTTCCTCAGCCCCATCTACTGCTATTCCTTATGAGTCCCTCGTGCAGAATTTTGTCTGTTAGAATATTCTTCAAGGTCATCTGTGTTTTAACACTTCATTCTACAGTTGAGGAAAAACTGAGGCCAGAGAGGGTAAGGTGTCACTGCTGGGCATGGCTGAGGGCAAGCAAGACCCACTGTTCCTCCACATCTAGCCCAATGACTGTTTTCCTGCTGCAGCATAATAATATGCACAGATATGTAAAATAAATAACATGTTTCTGTAAGTAAAAACAGGATTACTTATGCTTTGCTTATATTCTATCCTAGAAAGGTAGAGCAGTTCAGGTATAAATTTCCTTCTTGACATCTTAGAGATATGCATCTTTATGGATATTATTCATGGGTTGGAGTAAACATTGCTAGATAGGTAGAAGATATGTATCCTATTTCTTTAGAAGCCTATTTCACGCTGTGCCAAGAGGGATAGAATACAAGTACTGGTTAATAATTTATAGTATGCGTTCATCTCCATTCCTCTTCGACTAAAATATTAATTCCCCATTGATCATCATTATTTGCTTTTTGCTCAAGCAATATACAATGTGCAGGGAGTCTGATGAAAGGGTTATTTCCTAGACGCCTCATGGCCCCCTGTGCTCTGCCAGTAATTTACCGACTTTATTTACTTGTGGTAATGAACACATCATGGAGAGTGTGCCAGCTGCAGGGATGGTCCTGGGTGCCTTTTTTCTAGGCCAGGACAATATAAAAAGCACAGCTGTTTTCCTAATTTAGCATTTCCAGGATGTGCCTGTGTTTTTGTCACATTTTTTTTTTCACAGAACAATCTAGGTGAAACTGGAATATGAAAAAAAAACTCAGCCTGATTTCTATTAACAAAATGAGTTTATTTTAAAATATCTTGGGAAGTATTTAGAGGGAATATGTGTGTGTTCCAAAAAATAAATAAATAAACAAATAAATAAATAAATAAATAACAGGTCCTAAAAGATGGGCATAGAGGACTTGGTTTAATGATTTAGGAATTGCATAATTCATATTATTTTGTATATATTATGTATCTATATAATACATACTTAATTTGTCAAATTTTTATAAGCAATAACCCAAGAGATATCTAGTATAGCACTCTTTCTGGCTGCCTGTGCCTATAAAATGGAGGGCTAGGACTCAATGAACTCCAACCTTCTGTGATGTCTACTAGGTTCTTTCCAGAGCTGCAAACCCTGCCCTGTGCCACAGAGCTGAGCCAACATTCAAAACAAATCCTAAACCATCAGAATGAGTTCTTTCCACGTCTTCCCCCTCTATGTTCTTTTTAGTTTATGAATTACCCATAAGTAACCTTATCATAGCCTGACTAATATTAGTGCACATATTAATGCTCTTTTTTCCTTTTAGACTTTCTAGAGATATCTAGTATACAAACCATCCTCTATCATTTGTGCAAAGAGGATCCTTTTATATTCAAATTTGAAAAAGACAGTCAATCTGCAAATCACCCTTTGTTTACTGGGAAACAATCTTGAATTTTTTCCCCCTGTTTTTCCATGTTGTGGGCATTTCTACTAAACCATGAAGCCTCAGGAGTGTCCTTATTAGAGGAGAACTAGCAGTTTTCTTGCTTCCTCCTTGGGCCACATGGTCGCTCCCTTTCTGAGCCTCATTTCATGCTGGCGATCGATTGCTTCACCCTTCCACCAGTGAGCCCCATGAGGTAGCTCTTTTTGCCCCTTCTCTTTATGACTATCATCTCTGTCTTCCTCTTTTTTGAAATAAAAATATTTCTGCTTTCATCTTTGCCCACTCCCTGTTAATTTAAATGAACTGAAGCGCTACAAAAGCTCTTGCCTGCTCCAAGTTTGTGGTCTGAGCTGCATGACAATCCCATTCTTGTAGTTTCTCATAGATGAGCCGACGGTGCCACAGCCACGGGACACTTGATTGTTTATGACACACTTCAAGTCCTGTGGATTTCTATGACAATTGCTCCTGCTCAGGGGGTGACCTGGTTGATCCTGAATCTCAGTGAGATGAATCTTCCGTCTGAATAGTCATCTATGCAGTTCATGTATGTTGGGGGTGGGATGAGGGAAAGACCTAGTATTAGTGTTCCACTCTCTAGCATTGCAAGTCATCACTTTAAAAGACCAGTTCTTTATGTATATATGCATCAATCAACATCTAGCAGGGAAATCAGAAACCAAGTGAAGTATTCAGAGGAGAAGAAATTCAATACAGGAATTGTTTACACAGGTGATGGAAAAGCTGGAAGACAAATAGAGTTTATCAACAGACAGGGCGAAGTGAAACAGGTAGGGCCTCAGAAGCCAAGGTCACCCTGCAGTGGTGGGAACCATGGCTGGCCTGTTGAACAGGGCTGAAGCCAAGGGGGGGACCCTGAAGTCACCCTGAGTCACCCAAGAAGTCATCCAAGGTGCAGGGAGCTGTGACCTGAGGTTTCTCTCTGTCTCCAACTCCGTCTCAGTCTCAGGCCTGTGCTTCCACTGGCTAATCAGGAGGGCAGCCAGTAAACCGGAGCTCTGTGCAAGGCAACCCCTGGAAGGAGACCAGATCAGCGTGGGCTGGGTGTGGAGCGAGGAGGGATGCAGAGGAAGAAGGCGCAGTCCTAGGCTCGGGATGTACACGTGGGGGCACATCTGAACTTAGCTGAGCTCTCTTCACCTCCACAACTAGCAAACGACAAGCGTGGGTTCAGAATCCGAGTGGGGAGGTTATTCAGTGGCTCTCTGAGGCTTTCCAAGTCCTTCCAAACTCTCTTCTCCATGGGACTTTCTGTTGTTCTTTCTCTTCCCTTTCTATTTCCTTGCTTGAACTCTCCCTGTCATGTTGTTAGTCAGAACTGTGTGGGCTTCCTGGGGAAAACCTCAGCTCTTCAGCTGGCGCTGAGCCCTGGCAGGGGGTTGAAATAATTCAGTCAGGGCTGATGTCTGCAGAGTTGCTAGGGCCTCAGCGATGGGGTCAGGCCTGTTGGGACACCCCACAGGAAGTGACCCCTGAGCACCATGGTGACTCATCACAGGCAGAGAAGTGTGTGCATGATTTGCTTAATATCTTTGTAGTTCAACTGCAGTTGAGATTTCTTGAAGATAATGACTGTGGTTGTAGCACTTTATGTCCCAGAAGATGCTAGTTACTCAAACATTAGGGACTGCACTTTTTGATTGAGAGCTAGAAGTCCATGAATTGAAAGAGGTAAGTTTTAGTTTCTGTGGTTTTGGGTAAATTAGAAAAAGTCTCGAAGCCTCATTTACATATTTTTCCAGGTAGGATTTTAAAGAAAGAAAATGTTTTTGTAACTTGTCCAGTTAAATCACAAGCAATTTGAGGGCAAGGACAATATCTTTCCTTTTTAATTCCCAGTGCCGGGGATTGAACTGAAGGCCTTAGTATGTAGTCTAGTCACTTTCCTCATTGCTAGGATATGACACTGATACCTACAATTTATGAAGGGGAGAGAGTGATTTTAGCTCACAATTACAGCCCAACGTCCACAGCTTCCAGGCGGGAGTCATGTGCAGGGTCTTACTGACAAAAGCTGTTCACATCACGACAGCAGAGAGAGAAGGAAGGAGCTCAGGAGGGAGAGAGAGAGAGAGCTAGAGCGAGCCTCATCTAGGCCACGCCCCCAGTGACCCGCCTTTCACCAGGCCCCGCCTCCCACCAGGCCCCGCCTCCTAACTGCAAGTCAGCTGAAATGCGGGAGTTTTTTCTTACTGTCCAAAGGCCCTGCCCTGAGACTGCGGCATGGGGTCCTCTTGATCTAAGCCCTAACTGTATTACATTTTATGGGTAGTCTCTTGCATGTTGTTTTGCACAAACAAGACGCTCAATGCCTGTTTAGTAAAGAATGAAGTCCTTATGAAACTAAAAACAGGATTGTCCAATTGATAGTATGGAGAAATTTTAATACTTTTTACATTAATTTTTTTTTTCTGTTTCATACTTTGTTTTTAACTAGTAAAGAAAAGGAATATACTTATCATGGGTTTTGAACTCAAAAGCCTACTGGATCAAATGAGCAATGTGAAAGGAACCTTAAAAAAGAAGCAAAATAGAGATTGTGGAGAACGGTTTATCAGAGAGAACTTTAAACGTCCTCTCCAAAGAGAGTGGCTAAGATTCTGTCATAACTGACTTTCACATTAGAAGAGTAGCCTTCATGTTGTCAGAACTTCCAGATAAATATGTGAAATTTGTGACTAGGTTGGAGGTAGGGGATCCTGCTAGTCAGCAAAGCCTACATTAAAATTAATGCTGGCTGGGGGTGGTAGTACACACTGTTATCCTATCTACTTGGAAGCCTGAGACCAGACAAGGCCAGCTTGGGCTACATAGTAAGACCTTGTCCCCAAAACAATACATTTTGTACTTGCTGGTGTTATCAATCTTAACATTTCTTTAACAGGCCCTTATTTAAGATGCCTTGGGAAGTATTTCATGATTTCAAAGCCCTAAATTAGCCTGTCTTCCTTTCCAGTTTTACCTGGAATACTTTATCCATGTAGCTTTCTGGTGTACTGTCCACAGAAGTAACCACATGACAAAGACGAGAACTGTTAGCTATTGCTGTATTTTGATTTCTATTGACAAAAACACTACTTGGGCGGTGCTGTTTCAGAACATGTTTTACAATAATCATTAAAACATGAGTGATGATGGATTTACAATTAACCAATGGATTCTCAAACCAATGTAGGAATGTGTACAGGCCACAGAGGTGACAGATATAGTCATATTTAGATGTGGTCGGCTCAGGTACAAGTTGCTAAAGTTGAATTTGTGTTCTTGAGACTAAACAACTGGTTTGTTCAGATATAGAAAAATTCTGTGTCCCTGAGAGTGATGTTCACTGAGAGCTACTTCAGTTTTCAAGACTTCTCCACTTTGCTGTAGGTTTGATCCTGATGGGAGCTAAGAAAGGTACCACATGAGTCATTTTCCAGCATGATATAACTAGATTTGGTGCTTGGCCCAGAAAGATGTGAGTCAGTTGAATCCTGATTCAGTTCCCAGAATGATTCAGGGTGACTCACTTCCCCATGTGATGTCATGTTTGTTCCTTATAAGACCTGACCTCCTCGTTGTTTTGTTATTTAAGATTTTTTTTAAAAGAAGAATTTTGTAGAATAAGGTGAAATATTCCCAGTAATATAGAATCAGACTAATAATTAATGCTAATAAGGAAAATGTTGTTATTTTTTTAAATGAGCTTGAAAGAATAATTAAGCTTTAAATGTCTACATTGTTGTTCCCATCTATTAGAATTGTTAATTTCTAAACAGCTTAGTTATTAGCCAACATTTGATTGAAAACATTTTGCATATAAAAGAAAAAAATCAGTATCATAATGATTCAGATGTTGGGTAGCTACATTTACAAAAGACAAATGCATTTGAGAAAAGTTAATAATAGATGGCCAGATTAAAGAGGACATATGTGTTGATATTTCCAGAAAAACACAGCAACTTATATAGAGAAAACAAACCAAAGTGGAACATTAGTTGTGAAAGCCACAAGAATTATCAGAATGTACAGAATTTTAAAAATGTACCTTAAAGATGGCTTTCTTATGTTATGTCAGCTGTAATGAAGCTCAGTGCTTATAGCTTCTGTTGAGGGTCAAATTTAGTTGCTGCAGAGAAAAACAACTGAAGCACATCAGGCCTTGTATAGGGAAAGAAATTAATTTTGGTCTTTCTCTCAAGGCACACTAACACTCTCGTCCTCAGTAGGCAAGGATTCAAGAAGATTAAAGCTATATAAGTTAAAGTGGTTTTGATGCCCACCAACAGAAATCCCTTTTGGCTAACTTAGCTAAAAAGAAGATATTGGATGGATGAATCAAAGGCGTTGAGCGCTCAGGTACTGCTGAATCTTCTATGACCCTGTCAACCCACAACTTTGTTCCATTATCCTCTGTATTTGCTTCTTATCACTTGTGATTCAAATTCAAAGAAGACCAATCCACTACTTGGTCTATGTTGGGAACTGATCTCCCCTTGGATAATCACCTCTGCCTGGTGGACCAGGTGCCCACTGCCCACTGGGAGAACTGTTGTGAGCAGTCATCGTCCCACCTCTGTCTGCAACAGACAATGCTTGGTTTGCTCTCCAATGTCCTTCCCTTTCCTCGCTACTCATTATATTTCTAATCTACCTTGTGAATGAATGCTTCCCAAATTTCTACATTCTTATGACTGTTCTCAGGTCTTGTAAAACTGTAGGTTCTGATCAAATAAAATTGGGATGCCTGACTTTCTGGATTTATAGTACCTCCCAGTCTTTGAATCACATTTTTAGTAGAACGATGGTAGAAGATGCTTCTGGATGCAAAACTAGCACCCATTACTTCCTACCCCTTTCCTGAGAGCACAGAGGTCTTTATCATTCACTCCTACTCTCTTCTGTTTTGGGGAAACTGAACATATGCCCCCATCTGGTTATGGGTATGAACTGGTTTAAACCAGTTTGTCATTCGATGTTATTTCCATGCCCCAGTAACTAGATTAATTGGTGATACATAGTAGGTCCCCAGTAAATATTTATTAAATTGGGGCCAAGGATTTATCTCAGTGGCGCTGCTGCTGTCTCACAAGTACAAAGTTGTGAGTTCAATACTCAGTACCACAGAAACAAAACAAAACACAATATTTATTAAATTGACTCTGAAATTGATGTGAGCATAGATATATAAATGAAGCTTAGGTGAATTTCAGGATACAGGGTTAGAATACCAGCCCAAAATTCCCTTCTGCTATTAGATGTGAAGTTTAGAGACTTGATTTTAACTGTCAGCCTTCTAAGAGAACTAGCTTAGAGAGCAGACCCTGAGAGGGGGAAGTGAGGAACTGAGGAGGGGTATTGATAAAATCAGAGGCAGTGGATGAACTCCTGTGAGTTCACCCCAAGTGTTGGTAGAAGGCACGGTATCAGGTGATTCCAGCCTCTTTCTGTCCCACTCAGAGAATTGGCTGGGACAGCCAATGAGCCGGTAAAGGCAACTTTTATTTAAAGTAAATAAAGAAAAGGGGGGAAATGAAGAAAACAGAAGAAAGGAATAAAATAAAAGAAGAGCAAGAAGAGGTACCTCATGCAAGTTGGACGAGCTCACTGCAAGGACAAAAAGATAACAGAAGATGACAGTGGCAGCACAGCCAATGGCCAGCGCCTTCTAATCCCCCCTGCCCCCTGCACCCCTCATCCAGTCATGTTGGCAGTTGTTCTGCCCACGCATCTTGGCAGGACACATCCTTTGGTTCAGCCTCCATTCTGGCTAAGGCTACATGCTGTTTTTAGCCAGTCTGCCATGCCTGACTGATTCACAGCACTTGTGTGAACTAGCAAATCCCCTTCAACTTAAACCAGTTTCAGTTGGATGCTCTCTTACAACAGAAAGAGTCTGAATCAACGATGGGGAAATATTTGATTCCTAGGCCACTCACTATGGTTCAGTGTAGATGCTTTCATGGTCACTATGGCCCCGAACCACTAAAACCCGAAAGCATTCTACAATGCGGTGTGGAGGCGGACTGTATTACAGAGGCTTATGAAGCAAGTATCAGCAGGAAGAGAACTTGTCTGCTGTGTCGCAGCCTGTCATTAATCCAGCGTGAGAAGCAGTATGAGAAGTACTCAGACTCTTCTTTAGTACTCATACCCATAAGTACTTAGTATGAGAAGCTGTTCATTTTTCAGGGTGCATAGAGACACCGAGGCCCCAGGCTGTCTGTCTTCCATGTCAGATGTTCTAAAGAGTTATCTGAGAAAGCCGGTTTTCCAACCTGAGATTTGTGTTTAGGGGAATTGGAGTGTGTCTGGCTGGGGTGGGGAAGAAATTTCCAGTTCCGCAGGAGACCAGGTTGGTTACTGTTCATCCCAAAAGAGAAAGGGGAAGTCCCTGTTCTGACTGGCTTGTCCAAGCCACCCGAAGTGACCTTCTAGAGCCAGTTTTAGCAATTTTGCTTGCCGTATTCATGAGCCTAATCCTTGATGTGGCTCACTATTACTGTCAGGATAAAGGCCAAGGGGTTTGTTTCCAGGACTGTCAGCACCTGGCCCAGCCTGACCCTTTAATCTTGCGTATCACTCCTTACGTTCCACTGTAAGCTCTAGCTCTCCTGGATGACCTGCTGTATTTCAGACATTTCCTATGTTATCCCTTCCCAGGGCTTGGAAGACTTCTGCACCACGATTTTTTCCTGGAATGCATCGTGCTAAGCACTGGGCCCACTACATTTCCTCAGGATCGAAGCCTGGTCATCCTTTGAGTCTCCATTTAACTGTTACTTTCTCTGGGAAACAGTCCCAGATCTTTGATCCTCACACCCAGCATAATTAGTCATTGCTTCCTTTGAGTTCCCAGGTACTTGGTTCACACTGCTAGAACACACTTATCACCTTGTTAAGCAACATATTCATAGCCTCCCCTAGATTACCAGTTTCCTGAGCTCAGAGACCTTCTCTGACTTCCCTTTACAGAGTAAGCCCCACTGGGCTGCGCTCCATGGGCTAAAGTGCTGGCCCTGCTGAGGCATCCTGCCCTTCACTCAGTATTAGGGGGCAAGCTGAGGCCAGGCTTACTGAAAGGCTGTGTAGACCTCCCCTTCATGATAGGAGCTGCTAAAGATGGGACTGTGTCAGAATGGTGGGATTTGTACCTAAGAGGTACAGACAAGTGTATAGAGACTTCTGTTGAAGGAAACAAAGTTAGGGAGAGAAGTCTAGTCTTACAGAGCAAGCTCCCAGAGAGTCTGTGGGATCGCTTGCCCTGAGGGAAAGCTACTAATACAGAAGATGATCTAGGACATATAAAAGGAACAGCATGGGCTTTTTACAAATGAAGATTTCCTCCCTTTTGACCTTTTCTCAGTATGACTGTACTGCTGTTAACTTTATTATTGAAGCTTATGGCCTGTGATATCAAGGAGCACTTCTGGAAGCAGCTATGAATGCAGCCATTCATCGAGTCTGGTTCCATGTCAGGGCACCCAAGGAGGAGGGATTTCTGCTTCCGTGGCTATGGAGCCAGTGCTCTTGTTAGAAATATTAATGACAGGCACTTAAATCAGACCACACAGAGTTAAGGGAAATACTTCATTCTTTCATTTTCCTCAGACCAGTGAACTTCAGAGAAGCTTTGGAACTGTACGCTCTGACCTCTCTGGAGTTTTAGAACAACAGTGTAATGTCCAGAAAGATAAGAGGCGGAGGGTCACGTGGTCGTTCTGAAGGTTTACTCAGTCATCTCAGGACACACCTAAAGGCAAGCTGCTGCCAAAGTACACAGGACATTGGGTGTGAGCCTGGGGAGGGCAGAGACTGGGAGGCCTAATGGAGGGGCTGGCACCGTGACAGTCTGCAGGCCCTGTCTGGCCTGCGCAGCAGCTGCACATGTTCCTGGGACTGGAGCCAGCTGGTGGCTCACGGCCACGATATCAGGGTCCTGGCTGTATCCCAAAACAGGCTCGAGCTCCTTAAGCTGACCCAGTACTGGCTTTGTTCTGTCTCCAAGCTGGAGTTTGGCCCCTGGGCCCAAAGGGGAAGGCAGGCCCTTGAACCCTAACCCATGACCTCCTTCCAGCCTGCCTTGGGTGGGACCAGGGATACTGGGAAAGACCTGTGCTCCAGGGTTAAACCTGAGTCACTGCAGATCTTTTTAGTGGTCTCTTTGGGCCTCCTGGGGGTGCTACAGTGTTGTTATCTGTGCACTGGTGCTCTGCCGATGTATAGGTCACCAGATTAGAGCAGAGATCCTGTAGATCTGACTCTGATCGGTCCAGGAACAGTAAGAAATGACTCCAGCATTTGATTTCAAAACTAACCTTGCTTTCGCAAGACATGTTACTCAAAATCAGGGACTCTGAAACAGATGATCAAGAAACCTCAAAATTCCCAGAATAACATGGATTTTAATCTCCGTTAGGGCCTTTTACAGACACTCCTAACACAAGATCGTTGGTGACGTTGATATTGATATTCTTTCACTCTTCCATTAAACGTGGAGGAAGCATTGTTAGAGTATTTCGATATCTTTATTGATGGAAACAGGCAATCTAAGTAAAAGCACAGGGCTTTCTATGCAATAAAGCTCTAGACAAAGCTTCCAGACAAGTCTCCCATCTCGAGGAGCAGCCTGCTTGCCCAAGTCCCTCCCATATGGGCCTCTGAAATCTGCTTATAAAATATAGTCTTTATTTGCATGTTTCCCCCTCTTGCTTCAGTCTAATTCTCTCAGATTGAGAGAAACACAATAAAGGGATTTTTTTTTTCAGTGCTTTCCTTTTCACAAACTCTTTTTTTGGAAACCGCAACCTCGGATCCCAGCAGAGGTTCTTGGGGGCTTTAAGAACATCAATCAGTTTCGCAGCTGGAGGCTGAGGCTTTCCTCAGGGAAGACTTTTTACATAAAACAGATTGTACTTTGTCCTTGCCAGGGCAGACAAAGGTTTAAATTAAATATGCAGCAAGCGCCAGTTGGCTGCCTGCCACAGCCTGGGGGGAGGGGAAGGGAGCCCGTGTCCTCACTCCCCTTCCCTTCTCAGTACTGGCTTCTTTTCCTATTCTGTGACTACAGTAGAAGGAGCCTGGAGTTGTGAGGCGGGGACTTTGGGCTGGGCTTTTCTGTGGATGCTTGTGTGGTACAGTACAAGTCGTGTAGGCTCCAGTTTCCCATTTCCTGGACCTTGGATTTTTCTTCTATGCAGTGAGGAGTTTGAAGGAGATGATCTTTGAAGGACTTCTATAACACTCTAACAATTACAATAAGGAGTGTGCAAAGTACAGAAGGAATTTGAAAGTTCTGTTTAAAGTATTAAAGTCTATTTTGAGAAAGGGAGTAAAATAAAAATAGAATTTAGTAATTTAAAACTTACACGTTAGTAGCTATGACTTTGATTCATAACTATAAATTTTAATTTAAGGAATGTATATGTAATAAAAATACTGCCAATTGTTTTAAGTTTATTCAACCAGATATGCAAGTTTTCAATAGGCCTAGGTAATTTTTCCAGAAACAAGATAAAATCATTTCCTATGTTGGGATATTATAAATTCAGAGTAAAATAATTAAAGTGGCAGCTAATTATAAAATATTTGCTTTCTCTTGGATAGATCATATTTTGATCCAATCAGTGTTCTTTCCTTCATCTGAACAACTAACGACATGAAAATGTTCACTATTTCACCTTTGTTCTGGAGTTTGTCTCATTTTATTCCCCTCCATTTAAACTTTTGGTCTAAATTTCATGGATTTGATGTATTATGATTACAGACAGCTAAGTTAGGTAAATATATCATAGGCAGTCAGATAAGGTGGGGCCTTCCCCAGCACCAGGGCAAAAGATGAAAAAACACAATACAGCAGATGTGTCTGCTGGAGACCAGGCCTGAAAATAAGGGCAAAATGACCAGGCCTGCCTTCTTTCATCAGGGACAAGATAAACAGCAACACTGGGCCTAATAAAGTCCCGATGGCCACTGGTCACCTTGCTGGGTGCCCAAGACCTCTGGACCAATAATTTCTTAGAAAAAAATCTTTGTTCTTTCCTTGTATACATGCTATATTACTTGTCTCCCCATTGGATCACGACTACCCAAGCGACTGTACTTGTAACCTTATTGCCTGTTCATAGTTTTAACCTACATTGTACCCATGTGGTTTTTGCTCTATAAAACTTCCCTGTAACGTGGAGTCCTTAGCTTCCCATTTAGGATTTCTCCTGTCTGTCATGAGCTATTTTCTCAATAAACCTTTCCTACTCTTAACCTCTCTGGTTCCTAAAATTCATTCTTCAGTTTTAGAGAACATGAACTCGGTATATCAGATGTCTACAACACTGAGAATGATAATATTTCCCTTCCACAAGTTGGAGGCCCTATCTCATCTCCTATATTATCCTTGTATTGCACATGTGCGCATGTGTGTGTTCGCGCACGCACACACACACACACACACACACACACAGAGTTTCTGGTGGTGAGGTTCAGGACATGCTATCCACAGCCTCTGAGAAAACACTAGCAGTGGGAAGGATTCTCTGGCTTCTCCCTGCATTCTCCCCTCAAGCAGACCATAAAAAATCTGTTGCCCTTCCTCTGGGGCAATCTGTCAGTCAGACCTTTCTGGGAGAGGTGCCATACTGTACCCAAGAAAGGGGCATCCTCACTGCTGAGTACCTAGAAAGGAATCTAAACAAGTAGCCCTTGCTAAACTCACCCCAGTTTATCCTGTTCTATCAGCTTGCTTTTGTCCAATCAAACTTCCTTATAACAAGCCACTTCTTCAAACTTAGCACAGAAATTCATGTTACCCTGTTTCTTTGAGTCATTTCTGAAGGTTTCCCTGTTAGGTAAAACTGAAATGCATTTGTGAGCTTTTCTCTTGTTAACTTGTCCTTGGTTATAGCTTCTTCAGCTATGAATCCAGCCATAGGTAAGGAAATGAAATCTTCCCTTCCTGGTACTGACCTACGATGGGCACATACTTTATACTTTTATATTTCACTCGTAGGAAGACTGCAGGGCATAAGCAAGTGGGATTTTCCTATAGGCATGGTGTGGACAGTGCCAAGGTCTGGACAAACAGCAGCTATAAACAACCACTCCAGACTTACTGGTTCTTTTTAACAACAGGTTATAATGGTACAGTTATCACTGCTAAAATAATTACTGTATGAGAAACGTTAAATAAAACATTTGGTTAAGGTATTAGTTACATACATAACCACAAGATGTCCTATAGACCCTGAAGTCTTGGGTTTTACATAACACAAATTTAGTTTTGTGACACTGCCCCATTCACACTCTTTGCAGAAGGGACGAGGGGGAGGATGATGCCTGTAGCTCTAACTGATGTTGACTTGCAGATAACATGTTGATGTCCCACTGGCCAAAATGAGGCACAAGGACCTCACCTCCCCACACGGGAGGATGGAAGGTGTAGGGAGAGCACCAGCTCTTTTGTGTCTGCTAACCCAGGATCCACTGTGGCTTGTAGCTCACCTCATGCATTTATTAACTAATGGTGCCTGTGACCGTGGCTGCTCGCTCACAGCCTGAATCCATGACTACCTTTGATTCTCGCTAGCCCTAGCTTGTGCTCTCTAGTCTATTCTGGTTCAGAAATGGTCTGATTGGCCTGTGCTTGTCTCCATCACTGGAAGAGGCTTTGTGGTCGGCCCTCTGATGTGCTCTGATCTGCCTGTCCACTGACTGTTCTCGGTTATGGATGTATTACATGTACATCTGGGAAAGGAGCTGGGGATAAACTGAACAGAAATTTGGAGATTAAGTGAATAAATATGACAATTACTTTGCATACTGAAGACAGAAAAATACAACTAACAACATTGTTACTCTATCACAATAATTAAAAATTCAAAATCTGTCAGTTTTGTAAGGAACTAGACATTTATTTTTTCAAGCATATTTACTTATATGAATGAAGAGTAGCTGGTATGTCGAATTAGAGCGTATAAAATTGTTACTTTCTTCTCTTTTTTTTTTTTTTGAGACAAAGTCTTGCTTTGTAGTTCAGGCTAGTTCTGCACTCACTATGGAGCCCAGGCAAGCCTGGAACTCACAGCCATCCTCCTGCCTCTGCCTCCCAAGAGCTGGGATTACAAGCATGAGTCACCACACCCAACACTGTGGTATGTGGCTCTCATTGCTGGTGGGCATGAGTCACCACGCCCAGCATTCTCGTATGTCGTTACTAGGGATCAAACCCCTTGCTCTTGCAAGGCAAGCGCCAGAACCACTGAGCTAAGTTGCTGGCCCTTTCTTCATTTTTTAATAGCCAAATTTCATTTTATTTTCTGATTCCGTTGGGTGGAAGAAATAGGACTGCGCTTAGCGCAAGAGCTCATCCAAGCTCCTTTCTTATGAATCCTTTGATATATTTCCTTTTCTTTTTTTCCAGATCTCCCTGTTCTTTCCCATCAAAGAAATCTTTCTCAGTCTGAGTAGCAGAGAAAGCTCTGTCTTAATATGTCCGGTTTCTTTACAAACTTTTCATCTTCTTGCCTGGGCCTCATTTTCAAAGTAACCTGCCTTTCTTTGAAGCGGTTGAAGTAGAATTTCTCATCATGTGGAGAGTCACAATAAGCAGAGTAGCGGAGATGGACAGAAATGTGTGTTGACCTTTGATAGTGTAGTTGCCGTTTCACTAGAAGGCAAAGTTGCTGAATCCTTGTCTCTTAGGAGTTTCCTCAGTCAATCAGAATGATGAGTCATGCTGCTGTGGAAAGGTCACTGGCTTCCGGTTCGGAAGGTCTGTGTTCTAGTCTTAGTTTATCCCTGTCTTTGGAGACGTGGTTTCTATGTCAATAGTAAAGGGCACTCTAAGCAATATTGTTTGTCTCTTTTATCTGTGGACTTTGATTCTGTTTCACACTGCAGGTTTTATTGTACATTTCTGCAGCACATTCCCTTGGATACAGGGAACTTATGTGAGCAAATAATAATATTTAAATAGTATCTCTCAACATCAAGTATTCTTCCTAGTGTTTTATGTATACTCATTCATCTTGACTCGTTTATTTATGAGGTAGATAATGAGATATGAGCCAAAGTAGAACTAGAATTTAGACTTACACAATCCAGTTTCAAGGTCTGTAGCCTTAATTATTAAGCCAGATAATATCTTACTAAGAGATTGAAAAATATGTAGGAATATTTTGCTACTTTGATCCATAAATATCAATCTTGCCAAAGTAAATGTAACTAAATTCTGCCTAAAGTATCCCACATTTGAGTTTAGGAATGACTGAATTAATGAAAATAATGCACTAATTAAAATGTTATTTTCTTAAGTTAGTTAGCTATCAATTTTTATAAATAGAAATATAATAAACTCACCTCTTTTAAAATGGCTTTAGGTCACAAGTAGACTTTAATTCCAAATTAGAAATAATAATTCAACAAATGGTGTCAAGTGATAAGAGTTTCTTTAGTTTTTTTTTTTTTTTCTGTTATACTCATTAAAGTATTTTAACCCTGGCCAAACTGTGCAGCTGAAATATAACTGCACAGTAACACTTTACTGCCACCTAGTGTCAGTAAGGCGCACTGCGGGAGTGTTCGGTTTTTCGTTCTGTCTCTGGGAAGCCACTTTTCGGTAATAATTAGTAGTAAACAGATCTCTCGGGTGGGGCCATTTTGCTCCTTAACCAGTAACCTTTGATTCTGCATGCTCTTCTGCTAATTTGATTTCAGGATAACTCATCTCATGACATTTCTCATTTTGAAAGCACCGTTTGTTGTATAAGAGTGGTCTTGGGAAGTAGAATTTTCACCCAAGTCGGAGACAGTATCTAAATTCCATGAAAGTGTTTAACCCTCAAAGATCCCTTTGTTTAACTTCAGATGATAAACACTGAGAATGTCGTCTTCATCTGTGTTAAATTGTTATGAGATACTTTAGACATGCAGAAGAGCGTAAAGGGACATACAGAGGTTAATATATCAAATCCTTATGCATCGTCATAGCAGTTATCTATGACTGTGTGACAAATTGCCTCAAAAAAGAAATGTAGTAGCACAAGCAGCAACATTTATTACTCCGCACGCGGTTTCTGGGTCAGGAAGCAGAGTGGCTTTGCTGGGTTGGGGTCTCTGGGAGGTGGCCCTCCAGTGTAGTCCTGGTGACCCCAAAGCCCAGAGGGCTTTGAGAACTTACTTCCCAGCTCACTCATGGGCTGGCAGATCTCTCTTCCCTGTCTGCTATTGCCTGGAGGCTCAGATCATCAGCTGTGGGTCTCTCCCAGAGCCAGAAGAGAGACAGAGGTGGGGATACAGTTGTTTTCATTTTTTTTTAAATAACCTAACCTCAGAAGTAGTGTTTCCTTTCTACCACATGCTATTGCTTACACCAACCTGCTCCGGCTGCCTGTGACTGGGGACTACGTAAGCTTGTAAAAGGAGGTGGGATCTTGGAGACTGGCCACTACATTGGCCAACAAGCTTTTAAAAATACTACCATTTCATCCCATTTGTATGCTTCATGTAAGTTTAGCCCCTAAAGTCAGGCACTCATGGGAACAGCTTTTCCTCCTGCCACTGCTTTCAATCACAGTATGTTAAATTCCCTCACCTCGTTCTGTGACTCGGGTCTCTGGGAAGTCCAGCAGCATTTTTGCTCACACTCAGATGTAAGAAGAATCCCGTTTACAGTTATTAAAAAAATTTAGTCCTAGCTGGGTGTGGGGGTGCATGCTTGTGATCTCAGCCCTCAGGGAGGCTGAGGCAAGAGGATCCTGAGTTTCAGGCCAGCATGGACTACTTAGTTCAAGGTTATCCTGGACTACATGGCAGAATCTTGTCTCAAAAACAAAAACAAAAGCTGAGTATTGCTGGGCAGAGTGGTGTGTGGCTGTAGCCCCAGGTACTTGAGGGCTGAGAAAGGAGGATCAACTTCCCCACCTTACCTCAGGAGTCAGGGCAGCCTGCACAGTAGAGTGAGTCTTAGTCTCTTTTTAAAAAAATGAGGAGGTGGGGAAAGAGGAGGGAAAGTGTGAGTTCAGGTTCTCATGTGTAGTTCAGTTTCTTAACCTTTTTACTGCTGACTCCGAGGAAGATGAACATAGGGCCTCTGAGTATTTTTTCCTCTTCTTACTTCTTTCCTGCTTTTTAATTCTTCTAGCAAGAAGAAAAAAAGCATCATACTCAGCTGGTATTGTGTGTTATCTTCTCAACTGAGTCTACCCAGTCCTTGTTTGCACCATTAATCTAAACGTCTGCTGAGCAGAGAGCCTCTGAGTACCAGGTTCCGAACTGATGGGGGCCTAGACATTTGTTCTCAAGACTAGGTTCACAGGGCTGGGGATTTAGCTCAGTGGTTCTGGCATCTGCCTTGCAAGTGCAAGGGCCTGGGTTCAATTCCCAGTAACCACATACAATTCCCTGCTGTGGAGACTCACACCCACCAGCATTCAGTACCACATACCACAGTGCTGGCCGTGGTGGCTCATGCCTGTAATCTTAGTACTTGGGAGGCAGAGGCAGGAGGATTGCTGAGTTCAGGACCAGCCTGCACTACAAAGTGAGACCTGTCTACAAAAACAAAAACAAACCAGATAGGGTTCACAGCGTTCAGTACTCCAGGTATGCGATGCCTACTGCCAAGAAAGAAGCAAGCCTGGCTACTGCTCTAGCTGGCGTCAGATCCTGGCATCCTCCCCATCATGTGGCTTTTAGGTACACGCAGAATGCAAGCATTGTGAGGGCAAGAGGGCTCCTGCCTAGGTTTCAGAAGAAGGCCTGCGAGCTGAGTGTGAAGCAGTGGAGACCTCAGAAAGTTGAAGCAGCCAAGAATGTGGATTGAGGAGAGTGGCACTGAGGGAACAGGGCTGGTGCAAGAAAGTTCTGTGAGAGCTTCAACCAGGCAGAGTCCCATAGCGGTGGAGCCACCAAGGCCTTTGCAGTTCTCGTCTTTCCACAGATTGCCTTAGAAATGGCACTATGGGATTTGTGTGCTCTGCTGGATTTGGTCTTGTTTTATTCTCATTTCTTTGTTTCCCTTTTTTTATACCTTTTGAAATGCAAATCTATCTTGCGCCATTATATGTTGGAAGTGTTTAACTTTCTTTTCATTTGTACAGTGGCTCACATAGCTATAAGTTTGCCTTAAGTCTCAGAAGAGCCTTTGGACTTGAAGTTTTTAGCCATGCTCCAACTGAATTTGGAAATCTTAGAGATGGACTGACTGTGTTTTGTATAAGTGGGCACACATAGATCTTTTGGAGGCCACAGGTAGAATGTTATATACAGATGTTCCCCAAGACAGGACCTTCCAAATGTGATTAGATTTGGTGATTTTATAGCTGATTTGCTCTTAGGAGCTGGGGTCTAGTTAGAAGAGGTAGGTCTTCTTTTATTTTTTGAGGTGAGGCATTTGGTATTGCCTGGAATGGTTTATCTCCCTCTCTAGTTGCCCCTACAATTTCTCTGCTTCCTGTTTTCCATGAGCTGCTTTTCTCTGCAGCAGACCCTCCTACCTTGTTTATTCTGCCCTGGAACCAGAAGATTATGAATTTAAACTTCTACAAACTATGAGCCAAAATCATCCTCTTTTCCTTTAAGTCACAGGCATTAGGAACTGTGGCTCAGGAATGATTGTCTCAGTAACTGAGACAATCTCCTTCACATATTAACCTGCAGTACCTCTCTCCTTTGTTAGTGGAGGAACATTGGGAAAATTATTTAACACATCAGCTCCTCCCCTGGAAGACAGAGACGCCTACTTCAGTGTGTGTGATGAGTGTGTGTACTAAAGAAATGCATAGAAAGCACTTGGTACAGTGCAGGCTGTGTTCACAGTGCAGGGTCCCCGTGTTCACTAATGCAAGTTATTTCATGTTATGTTGTTTAAAGATTTGTGCTAAATAGTAGAGCTTTGTACATAGTAGTTTTGTCTTTTCATTTAAAGCTTCCTGCACCCTGATTATTTTACTTAGTGACCTAAGTCTCTACATAAAGCAGAGGCTAACGATACTGAAAATCAAACACGATTTACATTCAATGTAATCAAAAATATTCTAGAGATAATTAAATGGTAGGCCACAGCCCGGCCATACCCAGTGCTGGAGACTCTCCATCTCTTGCTTGGGATCCTCTTCACACTATTTTTATTTCTCTTTCTTTTTTTTAGGGGAGGACCAGGGATCGAACTCAGGAACTTGTGCTTTTCAGGCAGGTGCCAGAACCACTGAGCCAAATTCCTGGCTCTTCTTCACACTATTTTTAAAATTTGTGTTCAAGGTCGTGTCAGTGGGGGAAGTCAAACCCTCTGTGGGAGAGGCAAGGCCAGCCCACGGTCTGCTATTAAGAAGGCTTCCATTCTAGCCCCAACATTGTTCACTTTTGCAGCAGAGTACACATAGTAGCTGACTGAACTCTCCTTTTAGGGAGTCAGGCAGTTTAGGAGTTACTAACTCACAGACTCATGGGGGCATCTTAACTTCTAACGGCTCAGAACACTCTCAAGTGAGGGACTTTGGGAAACACAGGATTCTCCCAACTTGTTACATCTTCTGTGATGTCTCACTTTTGGACGCTTCTTCACTCCATCAGCAGAAAGCGGGCCACAGGAGGTTTTGACGAAGGGAGTTTGAAAATCTCAGCTCTTCAAGGCAGAGTTTTGTACACTGAGACCTTTGGCAGAATCTAGGTGAGCAGACAAAGGTGTTTCACAGAGTTCTGTGAGGACCTGGGAGAAGCTGTTAAGTGGAAAAGCCATGTTCTCCACTCCCACATCCTTTCCCATGTACCTTTAATGCCTGATAACTCATCCTCCTTAGAGAGGAGACAGGAAATGTACTATTTTGGCCTGGTAGGGTGGCCCATGCCTTCAATCCAATTAGTCAGGATGCTGAGGCAAGAGGAATTCGAGACCAGCCTGCATAGTAGGACTCTCTCTCTGTTCTCTGAGAGGAGCCAGGTAACAAGGTAACACTTCTGTCAAGATATCCTGTTGCAAATATTCAGGTGAAGGAGACCCAGGCACTATATACACTATACTTCACCCAGGATTTTTTCCCCTGAGAACACAGTGTTGTTATGGGTGTGCAGAGAGCCACTGGGGTGAAGAGCATGTGGGTATCAGGAATGCGTGGTGTGGGCATCGTCATGAATAACTTTGGATAATTAATCAGTTCTGGATTATTATCTAAAAAATAGAAATAACAATAGTACCGACCACACAGGCCTATTGAAAGGAATAAATAGGATAATGTATGGAAAGCATGAGGTAGTTGGTCCTAAACTACCCCCAAACAAGGGTCAGTAACATATGAGTTATCTCTGACAAAGTGACCTCATTTGAATGTATAAAGAGTGGTCTGGCATTTAGACATATGAATCACATATGTCTCCATGTGCCTTGGGTGGCCATGATATTAAGTGATTTTTTTTTTGGTTCCTTAAAAACCACATCCTTTTAATAGAAAACTACAGCAAACATCATAAAATATGAGAAAAGGACCACTTATTTATTATCACTACATGTCAGAAACCATCTGGACCATTATCTCAGAGCAGATGTTTGCCAAATTAACTTTGAAAACAGAGAATTCATGTCGGGTATTTCAGTTAGCACAATGAATGCATCTAGGACAGATGCAGATAAATTTTTCAAAACAATATTAAGCCATATTACAGTCAGGTGAAACACCATAGCGACTGCACGCATTCTCCCAATTTGCTGAGAGTGCTGAGGAGACGTTAGCTAATGATCTCTCACTTTGGAGGAAATTAATGTAGAAATGATCTGGAATGCAAAAGAGCGGAAAACTGTATCACAGAGACTTAAAAAAAAGCATGGTTTATGCCGTTCACAGTAATGGCAGCAACAGGACCTGGGAAAGAAAAGTTGTGGAAATCAGCCTCAGCTCTAAGGAGTCCTTCAGTCTCACTGGCACTAATTATCCAACCTGTCAGTGTCACCAAGGGCTGAGAGTTCGATGTGCCTTGGAGCCTTGGGGAACCCCAGCGACAAATAAAACAGAATCAAAGGCCAGAAAACATTGCTTAAAGTGGGTGGAAGTTGAAAAATACAAGTTTGCAAAGAAGAAGCAGGCAGAGTTGAGTGAGGATGGGGGTGGGGGGTACAGGGAGAGCACCAGGAGCAGCTTACCAGGAACAGCTTGCCAGGGTTGTTTGGAGGGAGACTAAGGATTGAACCCAGGACCTTTCCACTGAGCTACCTCCTGAACTTTTATTTATTATAGAATCAGGGTTTTGTTAATTTGCCCAGGTTAGTTCAAAGCATGAGATCCTCCTGCCTCAGCCTCCCGAGTGATGGGATTGGAGGCTGACAGCATTATGTCTGGCTTTGTCTTCCTTTTTGTAACCAACAAAGGCAGGGCAGTGAGGTAATCAGCACAGCAAATCTAACAGACTAAACATAGAAACCTTTGATGTGTTTGGCTGGCTTGTGTTAGCTTCAGATTTAATGTTGTTTAAAAGCCAATATTTGCCTTCTATACAAAATTTTAAAGTGTGAAAGGATATTTAATATTTATTTTATCCTCTCCTATTAAAAAACTCTTAAAAAGGCCAAAGTGACTTATGTTTACATATTTTTTGAATAATATTTACAGAACATTTAGATAAACAAAAGAAGGAAAAAATTCACCTTTAATTCTACTTCTAAGCCTTCATGAATATTTTGTAAGCTCATTTTCAAAAATGCCTATGATTTCTGGGCATGGTGGCTTGCACCTGTAATCCCAGCACTTGGGAGGCAGAGGCAGGAGGATTGCTGTGATATGAGTTTGAGGCTGAGCTCAGAGTCAGCCTGAACTACAAAGCGAGACCCTGTCTCAAAAAAAAAAAAATGCTTATGATTATTTCCTTGAGGAAAATTAAGATTAACTTTAAGATTGGATTGAAAATTTCTACAAAATTCCCTGTTAGTAAATAAGGAAAAATTGTTTTCATATCTGGAAGCTTGAGCTCGGAGGCGGGGAGTCTCTGCCACTGTCCACTGTTATAAACTTGCGAGACCTTGGCGAGTTGCACGTATTTCTGAACTTTAGCTTTGTTGGTCAGTAGGGATCTCTCTCAGTTTTGGAACATATGTCATCGGTCATTGTGCGTGGTACTCGTGCCTACAGCATAAGCTACTGTTATAATCCTGTTAATTAATCTTTGTAAAGAAATTCTAGTGTTTGTATGAAAATAGCATGAGCAAAAAAGTATATTTCTATATCAAAACATGGAGGTACTGAAAAGGAAGACCCACCAGAATGAGGGGAAGTAAACAGGATTATGATGCAGTATGTGCATGTGTCCACTTGCCACAGCCCTTTGTCCCTGTGAGTTAGAACTTAGAGGTGACTTTGCCTAGCTTAGACTAGGCAGATGAAGACAGTACTGTAAAGGAGGGTGGGGAAAAATCCAGAAGGGACTTGGATCTCTGCATGACGGCATACAACAGAGTTGCCCATTGATGTGTAGTATTCACTTCTACTATGCTGTCTAAGCCACGGGAGATGCTGCTGCTGCTGCTAAGGATGGTTTTTAGGTTCAGTCACCTAATCTTGCATGGCCATACTCATCATGTCATCTGTCCCATATGTGGTTTTAAAAAAATCTCTTATTTTGCTTTCTATTGATTTTTGTTCATTACAGTGGAAGCAACTTAAAGAAAGAGGAAAGAACTTCGACGTTTGTACATTATATTAGCATATTCCTTTGCTAAGCAGGAATTTTCCGAGTCTGTCCTGGGTGCCACAAAATATGTGAGTTGGCACATGCAAGGTGGGGAACGAGCAGAAAAGCTCCCCACTTCTTAGTTTTGAGAGGACGTGGATATTAAGCAGATATAGAATAAATATGGTAAAGGGAAGTACAAGGTACTTTGGAGACTAAGTTTTTTTTTTTGTTGGGAGAGCAGAAAGACTTCTCTGAGGGGGTAAATTTTAAAATGACACTTGATGGGTGACTAAGCTTTAGAGAGAGTGAGGAAGGGCAGTGCGGGCCTGGGTAAAACCTGCCTGTGATCAAGAGTGTGTTGTTTTCATAGGACTGAGAGAAGGTTGGGGAGGTGGGGTGGCGAATGAGGAGTGAGGCAGAAAGTGAGTTTGGAGGAGTGGTCCCAGGCGGGAAGATGCCGAGTCTTGGAGGGTCTCTTATTTCATTCCTATCTTGACAGCCAAGCAAAGATTTTAATCTAATTTGTTTTAAAAATAGGATGCTGGCTTCTTGGTGGAAGATTGATAATAAATGAAAGATCCCAGGATCAAAGTGATACTCAGGAACAAGAGCTGACAGTGGCCTGCAGGGAGGTGTGAGTAATGAGGGTAGAAAGAGTAAACACCAGGGGGCTGGGGATTTAGCTCAGGGGTTCTGGCGCCTGTCTTCCAAGCACAAAGACCTGGGTTCGATCCCCGGTAACCACATACCATACTGGGCATGGAGACTCACCCCAGCAGCAACCAGTACCACATATCACAGCGCCGGGCGTGGTGGCTCACGCCTGTAATCCCAGCACTCGGGAGGCAGAGGCAGGAGGATTGCTGTGAAGTGAGTTTGAGGCTGAGCTCAGGGCCAGCCTGAACTACAAAGCGAGACCCTGTCTCAAAAAACCTTAAAAAAAAAAGAAAAAAAAGAAAGAGTAAACACCCAAGCAAGGTATAGCCTCGAAGAAGACAGGCAAGGACTCCATGATGCTCTGGGCGCAGGGAGGGGGCTGGGACAGAGGAGGGGCCGCGAACCCTTCCTGGCAGGCTTACATGGCGGGAAACTGTTACATGAGCCTCTTCCCTGATTTCTCCTGAGCAAAAACCTGCTCACATTATGGAGTGCAATCATGATGTGTATATTTAATGTACCAATAAAGATAATTTAAAAAAAAAAAAAAAAAAAACCTGCTCACAGCTGTTTGCTTCGGCTTGGTCTGTCCCACCTGAGGTATCACGGGCTACCTTCTTCTGTCTTAGGCAGGTGGGTTTTCTTTTCCATCTTCTTTGCTGTGTGAGGAAAAGGATCATGAGTACTTTCATCCCCTGCTCTACATAGCACTGGACATGGTGCTTTGCTCAAAACAGACGCTAAAGATCATTTTAAAAATACATTTCATTCAAGTATTTTGTAAGAAATGAAGTATTTTTCTTCTGCTGGGCCAGGAAGACTAAATTCTCCTTTAGATACATCTTTCAGTTTTTAGCCCATTTGTAAATTACAATGAATTTGGTAAGATGATGATATGTTCAACTTGAGTTTTCATTTGCTCTTTGATTTTAGTCTGTAATAGAATCAAGTCATTGGACCAGCAAAAAGAGCCCAGGGCTTCCTTCACGTCTGGTATTCATAGGAGGGTGAGTGGCTGACGAGCACATGGAAACATTTTGCACATGTGTTTTTCTCTTTTGCCTCTGTGGTAGGACATTTTCCTAGCTGCCCTGTGGATTTTTCCCATTCCACTTTTGCGTTTTCCACATGGGGCCTGGCCACATGGTGAACTGCTCTCAGATTCTCTGCTTGGGCTCAGGGTCACCCTCAGCTGTGAGATCTTTGATACCTTCCTGTTTTCCTGAGCCTGGCTCGACTGCTCCGCTCCTAGGCTTATTTGCTTTATTCTTTCTCAGTATTTCATGGCGGTAACACACGAGCCTTTCCTTTCAGCGATTCTCTGTCCTCCGGGAAGCACACCGTCTTGTCTGTTGCGTGGTTTTTGATTTTGACTCTGCTGCTGCCCAGCTGTGACTACTGCAGCTTGAATCACAGCGCCCCAGCGCACGGGCGATTCGTCTGTAGTTTTTCCTGTTTCTTTGCCCTTTCAGAGGGAGTTTTTAATTCAGCAAACTTTGCCTCTCAATTCTGTTTCTTGGATACTGGTTCCAGTCTGTCTCTTTAAAATAAAGCCAATTTTGTCAATTTTTCTTTCTTTCCTTCTCTTCTCTCTCTGGCAAGATTGCCACTGCTCTTGACAGATGCTATTCAAGATGTCATTACTCAGCTTTGGAAGTAATTTTAGAACGCTGTCTGTGCGTCTCTGACCGCGGGACGCTGTGTCCCGGTGGTGGTACATCCGAGGGTGGGAATGACCTCAGGAGGTATCTGTGACATTTGTATAATTCCTCCCAGTTTACAAAGGACCTTCAATTATGTGGTACTGCTTATTACTTACAATAAGGCCACAAAGGTGCAAGATGTTTTAATTCCTAAAGTCAAAGACCCTACAGATCAAAGTGTTTTCCCAGTGCTATGCAGCTATAGGGTGAGGAGCCACATCCCTTTTATAGGATAGAATTCTGTATTTTCAGCATCAGGCTCTCAAGGATGCTGTGGGTTGCAGGGAGTCAGACTGTGGAACTCGAACACTGTTAGCAACTTTAGATTTTCTTCTCTTAGCCCTGCACTGACATTCCCATTATCCAGGCCCTTTCAGCCTTTGCAGTGCAGTGTGGCTTCCAGCACACACTGGGCGGATATCCTCCAGCTCAGAGGAAAGGGTGTTGTGTCTCCTCTGGCAGAACTTGCCTCTCATTGTCTCCAATTGCACTGTATGCATCTTTGCGCCTGTCATTGTGATCAGAGGCTTGTGACGGCCTGCTGGGGACGGCCTCAATCATGTGTCTTTTCCTCAAGTCCGAGATGCAGCCAACCAGGCTTAAACAGCACGGCAAGAGGAGGGAGGAGAGGGGCTCCACACCATGAAGACTTAATATGGTTACCACAGAAAACGTATGCCTGGGGGCCGGGGAGTTAGCTCAGTGGTTCCGGCGCCTGTCTTGGAAGCGCAAGCACCCAGGTTCGATCCCCGGTGACCACATAACAATACTGGGTGTGGAGACTCACCCCAGCAGCAACCAGTACCGCATACCACAGTGCTGGGCGTGGTGGCTCACGCCTGTAATCCCAGCACTCGGGAGGCAGAGGCAGGAGGATTGCTGTGATGTGAGTTTGAGGCTGAGCTCAGGGCCAGCCTGAACCATAAAAGTGAGACCCTGTTTAAAAAAACCTTAAAAAAAAAAAAAAAAGTATGTCTACTGGGTAGACGAAGACAGATGTTCCTTGTGTTGGCTGTTTTTCCTTCTCCCTCAGCTCTTCTCACCATCTTTCTCTGGGCCCCACGAGTCAGTGTGCATGAATTTCACAGATGCGCTCCCCTCCCTCAGGCTTCCAGTGGCATTTCGTCAGTGGCGAGCGCTAGCAGTTCAGCACGAAGGAGAAGAGGGAGAGAGGAGATCTAAATTCACCAGCTCCTTTCCTGCAGGGCACCCTGTGAACCCGAAGCTCACAGTTCCTTAAAGACAACTCTTTTTCTGTAGCTCACCCTGCCCCCATGTGATGCCAATTGCTTTTTCTTCTCCTTCAAGCCTGGCATGGTAACAACCTCTGGTATTGCACAATTCCTTTTAATTTTCCTATAGTCAATGTACACTTTTGCCAGTAGTTTCTTTATTAAACTGAAATTATCAAAAATAAGTGCATAATCTTTTGTGCACAGACTTGGTTGATAAGTCTTCTCGAGGCAGTGAAAGAAAAATCATGTTCATGTCACAGAAAAGAGGATTTGGAGCACCTGGGTGTGTTAGGCTAGGAGTAGAGAAGATTTGGCTGGGACATGATAGCTCCAGTCAAGACTGATTCAAGGAATGACCACACAGAAGAGGAACAGCATGGCTTCATGCGGGTTCTTCCAGACGAGCCATTAGGTTTCTAAGTAGCACTGGTTTAATTATAGAGGGCTGCCAAAAGGTAAAGAGTTCACAGCCACTAAAGGTATTTAGCTGAACATTTCGGGTGACGTCCAGTTGTCAGGGGTTTTGTGAAGGGAATTCCTTTATGGAGAGTCGATAGTCTAAGTGACCTGCATGGCTCCTTCTTGTGGTTCTGTTTATGCAGGCATAGACCTCATTTCTTTGGTGCTTTGGGGATCTTTTCTCACTGCCTGACAGATATTGCTGTACTTGTCGGGGAGGAAGCATCCTTAGAGACGTGGAAGATGGAAACCACTGTCCACTCATCACCCTCTGGGCAGCTAAGGAGTTACCACGTGAGAGCAGGCTGAACAGGTAATATGAGAATTCTGAGGTGGGAGAGCCTATCCTCGAAAAGTGGATTACGGTTAATGTGGAAAAAGTATGAAAACTTGAACATGTATTGAAGAACTAGTCACTGACAGAAATAATATTATTTCAAAGGATTAAGATTCCTGTTTGGGGGTCAGGGATTTACCTCAGTGGTTCTGGTGTGTGCCTGGCAAATGCGAGGTCCCAAGTTTGATCTCTAGTACCACATACCACAGTGCTGAACCTTGTGGCTCATATCTGTAAATTCAGCATTCAGGAGGCAGAGGCAGGAGGATTGCGTAAAGTTTGAGGCTAGCCTGGGCTACATAGTGAGCTCAGGGCCAGCCTGAATCACAAAGCGAGACTTTGTTTCAAAAAACAAAACAAAACAAAACAGAAAAAATTCCTGTTTTCCTCATAAGTGGTTTTAGGATTGTCCCTTTGCTGGCCTAATGTGAATCCAGGGCAGGAGTTGATATCCTTTTCTACCAAGGGCCACCTGGTGAATAGTTGAGGTTTTTGCATACCAAATAGTATCTGTTGAAAGTACTGATAGAGTACAGTCGTAGATGATACTTATATATAGGTGGACATGGTTGTGATCTAACACAACTTTATAAATACAAGAAACGGTGAAGCGATGGTCTAGAAAGCTTTGAACCCTATTCTAAGAAACCACTTTATTACTATGGTAGCTTGATAGGATCTAGTCAAGAAGAGTGATTCACCGAGTCAGTAGCTTGTTCAGTAGCTGTGTCCTCCAGCACGAAGGTGATGAACTCCAAAGACACGTTTAGTCCAGCAGAAAGTCACTGGAATTATTTTGGATGACCTCAGTTTGCCTCCCTGCTTAACTACTCCATTATTAAGAGCAAGCTGTTGGACCTCCCTGAACCTGTTTTATCATCTTGAAATGAATATAGTTTAAGTGCCCTTTGTGTTTGCTATTTATTTAAATAATGAAAGAGACAGAACATTGGCAGCCTGAAGTTTTACGCATAACACTTATGCTTGCAGTTTTTTCTATCTCTCCTCCTTTATAATATGTAGGGAACAGAAGAAGAGTAGAACTTCTGCAGTTAAGTTCTAGTCTCCTGTGAGCCTGACAGCACAAGGCAAATGAACTGATAAATAGAGAGAAGTGAGACTTAGAGAAGAAGCTGAGCTTGGGCTTCATCCGTGCCTCTCTGGGTAGCAAGGACGGCAAGGCCTGAGCTTGCCATATCTTTTATTACATGTATCTTGAGTAACAGAAGAGTGGAAGGTCAGGGCAGATGTCAGCGATAGTCCTTGAGGAATTATGTAGATGAAGATCTTGGTGTAGTTCTGCCCTGGAGCATCACTGCATGTGGAACCACTGGGATCTTTGTTGTTATAGGAGGTGAAGTTAAGACTTAAATTTTCAACACTTAGGCAGCAGAGGCAGGAGGATTGAGTTCCAAGCTCGCCTGGGCTACCTAGTGAGTTCAGTGTTAGCCAGAGCTACAAAGCAAGACCCTGTTTCAAAAAACCTAAAAAAAAAAAAAAAAGACTAAAAAAAAGTTAAGTCCTCAGGTCCGGATATGTCCTAGCTGGTCTGCTAGGCTTAGCCCAGTCATAGTCCCAATTGTGTAATAGATTGCTCCTGACAAAGAGAGTCACATGAAAGCATGAATTGCTTAATTAAATCTTTCCTGAAAGGTCAATGATGTGTCATTTGACTTAGGAAAAGTTGAAGAAAGCCAGTGTCATGGCCATGAAGATCCTGAGAAGCACAGAGTGAAGGGGCAAGGGGCTGGGGCTGGAAGGGCGATGGGAAGGGCTGCTTCTGTGCCTTTTTTTCCCTCTGCCCAGCCAGTCAGGTCCCCTGGGTGACTGGCCTTGAGGAGTGGGCAGTTCTGAGACAGATTCACAAGCAGGAGTTCCCAGGAAAGAGACTTTAAATCCGGCCCCTGAGATAATGCGTCCAAGAAAGTGGAGACATTTAGTCCATGAACTGTCTTTAGTATCTAAAGGACCAGGCAGGTGGAAAGAATATGTGTAGGGGGGCTTTGGTGGATAGCAGAGGAGATAGAACCAGTTACCAAGGGTATTTGAGCAGAGAGTTTCTGGCAGTTGGAAAGGGAATTAGGACAAGGCTGATAAAGATAAAGTCTGGTAGGCCAGGCTCTTCTGATGTGTTAAACCCTTCTGAGCTTGTGGAAGTTCAGGAAAGACAACTCAGGGCCTGAAATTCTGCTAAAGAACCTTTGCCTCAAAATGTTAACACAGTGTTCTCTTGCCGGGCAGCAAGGTGTTTTGTGATAGGGAAGTGATAAAAATGCCATAAGAATAGCAGGAAACATTCATCGACTGAGGCCTTAGCAAGCTCATGTGTGTACATTCATTTGTTTTCATTTTCCCCTCACGATAGCTTTAAGAGTAAAGTGCAATTGTGGCATAGTCTTTTCATACATGAATTTACTGAGGCCCAGGAAGGTTAAATAGAGCTCTCAGAGAGTAAATGACGCCATGATCTGAATATTCAAGTTCCTGAGCCCACAGTCTTCCAGTTTCATTTGAAATTAATTAGGGAGAGAGGCCTCTCTGGCTTAACATTTTGCTCTATTACTTTCTCCTAGTGGCTAAAACACTGACCTAAGTCTACGTTTAATAAGAGAACTGTGTTTTGGGAGCTAAAAGTTTAAAAAGTTAATGAAGACAAGTGGCTCCTTTTAGCAAAATTAAATACTGACTTATGAGGTTCTGTTTGTGGTAGCCCTTTCAGAGCAGGAAGCTTTCATTTTAGCTCTGGCTGGGCTGAGACTGCCACTCGCTACTTTATATTGGACCCTTAGCTGAGATGCCTGTAGGGTACTTCCCATGCAGCCTGCTTTTTTGAGGCTCTTCTGTGAGAGCTGATGTTTCGTGGTCCTGACATAGGGAAGAGGGACAAAAGAGAATGTACCTGCACGTTCAGGAGGAGACTTAAGATTGGGTTAAAAAGTTATGTTGACAGCTGGTTATATGAAAGAATAGGCTCTGTTTAGGAAAATGACTTGATCAGACCTCTACGGTAGAAGGCAAGGCCTGGGAGGCACGATGTGGAAGACCAGTGATGTGGATTAGGCCGTCAGGCTCTTTGGTCTGATGATCAAAGGCTGTGGTGACATTCAGTTGTTCATTCAGCCTCTTAAGTCGCCAACCAAGGCAGGGTGTGCCTCCCTTGGCTAATTTCTTAGACACAGTAGGGGCGACTTACTTGGGCCTTTTCCCTTTACAGCTGCTCTAGAGATGTTAATTGGAACCTGATTTTCCTGGGCTGTGAATGCTGACAAGCTGAGAAGGGGATGACTCGCCACGGGCCTGCAAACATTTTAGTTTTGTGATTCAAGAGGAAAAAAAAATTGAAATAAAATTACAGAGAATACAGTTGGAGTTTCTTTCTCAGAAAGCACAGTTCCCTCATCAACCCAGGGCTGCTGCTAATCCCAGGTCTGCCATGGAGACTGGGGAAATCATGTAATTTCTCTGATCACTTGGCTCAACCCTTCGTGCTGTGATTCTTGATTCTACAGTATTCTTCCTCAAGTTGAAGACTTAAAGAAATGCTTTCTCCTATTTTTAAATGCAATAATTTATCCAGTGAGAAATATCATAACATGAGCCTAGAAAAAAATAGACCTGTTTTTTGAAAAAATGTTTTTGTTTTTCACAGAAATTCTATACTTTTGTATGTTGCTTGCTCCCTCTTCTGTCCAACTTCGGTTTAATCTCAGGTATTTTTTTTTCTCAGTTAAAAGGCTATTATACAAATTTGAGGCCTTCCAGTTTGAAACCTATGCTATTTATTGCTATTGCTGATATTTTCTGCCTCTTTTTTTAAATCACAAAACATAAAATTAACCATTTTCAAATGTACAGTTCAGTATCATATGGGGTATGAACTGTGCTGTATAATGAAGGTCTCTAATGAGCTCCAAGATATTTTCCTCATCCTAAAATAAAACTCTGTACCTTCCAACCAGTTATTCTCTGCTTTCTCTTCTCTTAGCCCTGACAACCATTAATCTTATTTCTGATCTGTGGCTTTTCATTTCCTGGTATTTCATGTAAATGAAATGATAGGAAAAATGCACTTTTGTGTATGGGTCATTCACAGTGTTTTTGATGTTCATCTGTATTAAAGCATGTATCAGTGTCACAGGAGAGCAAAGCCTGGCTCCCCACTTATAAAGTGAGCTTTATAAAGTGAGCTTTATAAAGTGAGGTCTCTAAAACCAAAGAATGAATTTCAGGAAAGAACCGACAGAGGTTTGAGTAGGAAAATTTTATTGAGAGAAAGCTTCTGCTTAAGAGAGACAGGAGGGGGAACCCGGAAAGGTGGGTAACCCAGTAACCTCACTTTTCAGAGGGCTTTTATAGAGCAAAGCCATGAGGTGAGGCGAGTTTAAGGTGAGGGCTTCCAATAAGATTTAAAAGAAATGGGCAAACCAATGGAATTATAACAAGTACAGTTGTTTAAGCAATCTTGATCAAATGGGGTCCACTGGGAAATTAATTCATATAGGGTCCTCCCCCCCATCAGGAGGCTCTTCCAGGTCCCAGGAAATTTACAATTACTACATTCCTGGGAAGGGAGGAGGCGAGTCTAGACCTTGACTCCCCACTGACTTAGTTATTCAGGAGAATGAGGCTTTAATTGGTCACTGTTTTCTAAGATTTTTTTGATGTCTTTAACCTTTGGTAACAGTCTCCTTTCTCATGAGTTTTCTCCAAAGGTCTGCCCTGTCTGTCTGCCTGCCGTATTTCTAACTAGTTTTTCTACCTAGAATATCAGTACTTCATTATTTCTATGGATAAATAATGTTCCATTTAATTCTATGTACATAGCACAATTTGTCCATCTGTTCATCTGTTGATGGATATTTAGTTTGTTTCTACATTGGGGCTTTTGCAAATATTGCTGCTATGAGCACGTACACACAAGTACTCAAGTGAGTACTATTTCGAGTGTGGACCTATCAGTAGACTACTTGATGATACAGTAGTTTTACTCCTAACTTCTTGCAAAGCAGCCAAGCTGATTTCCCACAGCAGCTGTACCATGTGAAATTCCCACCACCATGTACATGTTCCAATTTCTCCATATCTTTGCCAACACTTGCTATTTCTAGGTAAATTCTTTGGGTAAAATTAATTAGAATCCCAAATCTAATCTTATTCCTCTGCTTTACATCCCTGGCCATTTACATTCAAGCTTCCCCATTACTAGGGTACATCTCTGGGCTTTTGTGGGATTTTACTGACCCTTTGCTAATACTTAGTAGACAATAATTTTTTCCCTCCTCCTATGCAAAAAGAGGATGTGAAAGCTGAGAAAAAAGGACAGAAATGTTTTGATTCCATGGGCGTTCATGTAGGAGACGAGGTTCTTCCCTCGGGGATAGGTGAGTTGCTAACTATGCTGGGTCTTGGGGGCACAAGGTGCTCTAACTCCCACCTCTTGGGAGGCCTGTTCTGAAAGGCCATGCTGCCTGTTCTAGCTCTTGGTGGGGGGTGGGGCGGGCTCCATACTCAAGGTGGCCTCTGCCCTCATCTCCCTGCGGACCCGCAGAGCGTGCACTTGGTTCTCCGGCTGCAGTGGCTGCCTCTCCCAGAAACACACTCAGGTAGTTCACTCAGTGAGAGCAGGGACACCAGACTTCAGGATGACGCAGCCTGCAAGGCAGGCACAGTCTGGCAGGCGAGCAGATGGCAGAGGTCGGCAGGGGTTAGCTGTTCCTTTCCGCCATCTGCGTAACCTTTCTAATCACTAATGCCTCCTCTTTCCTCATAGACTGCTTCTCTTGCCAACAGGACAAGGCCAAGGTTAACAGTTTGTGCGGACAGTTTGGTTTTCGAGGCACACATCAGAACCATCAAGCTAAATCCCAACCACTGACAGTTGGGATTTCAAAACTTGAACTCATTGGTAATGAGATTTTATCTAAACATCTTACAAAATTAAACATTAGGGGGTTAAGAAAAAATTATGTATAACTTGAAAATAGGACAAAAAAGGCCAATATATCCTTTTAGTATCATATGGGGAAGGCTGGGGTATAGGTTATGGTAGAACCCAGGCTTGCTTAGCATATGTAAGCAAGCCCAGAATCACATGAGGTCATGGTTTAACAAGCCTCTACAAGAAGTATTTGATTATCCAGGCAGGGAAGTGTGCTTTCTTCAATCCACTCATTACTGTTAACTAAAGTTTCCAGCTTAGTGAAGTTACATGTTAACAGGTAGATTTTCCAAATAATTTCTATTTAATAGAAAAAGTCATGAAAAGGTCATGACATATTGTTCTCTACTCATCATTCATCTTTGTACGTAGGCCAGTAATCTTGTTCTGAGTGCTTAAGACTGACATAGATCTCCATAACACTGTTTGTATGAGCCATATTACCTTTTGGTCCTTTCATTTATTAACAAACTAAATCACAGGATTTACTTATGTTTATCTTATATTTGTCTGCCTAAGGCTTTCCGTTCTTGAGAGCTGGACAAGGATCTTCAAGGATTCTTCTAGAAATGCTGGATCATAAGATTAGATAAAAGCTGGCATCAGTGCAGGGATTATGTCCTATGGGAACTGCTACCGTCTCCTTTCCTGGACAGAAGAGTTATGGATCCATTTCCTGGTGCTGGCTGAGCACTGCAGACTCCTTGGGATATGAGGCTCCAAACTTTAAGTCGGTGGTTCCAGGGTTCTGAAGCTCTCTGCCTTGACTTTCCATGTTACCTCCAACCACTACAGCTTTGGGCCCCCTGCTTCCAGTGTCACTGTGTGCTCCCAGCTGTTCTGTGTCGGCTTGTCCACACTGTGAACAGCCCACTGATGCGTCCTTTCATCCAAGCTTCTTTTGATCTCCTTCTCTGGAGTATAAGACTTCTGCAATCCTGGGTGTTCAGAGTTGGATTTTTAGGTCACTCTTTTCTCTTCATTGAAATATCTTTTTCCTGCAGACTTTCTGTGAGGCATACTTCTGATCTGGTTAGAGAATGATTCTGGGCACAAATTTTCCTAAATGCAACTTTTGAGTTCTAAGGCCAAGTCCTGTCTTCAGACTGATGTGAGTCTTCGCATCCTTGAGTTTGTCTGTGTGATTACATCGTGGCTTCCCTTGTGCATCTACTGTCCATCAAGAGCTTCTCAGACTCCTTCCTCAGGCCGCTTGATCTCCTGGTTACTCATAAGCAACTTTCGCTGTTCTCTTTGCCATGTGTGGCTCTTTCTATAGTAGGAAAGAGAACTTTCTAGAAGGTGAGCTCACTTTATACTTTCTCCTCTTCTTTCACCTGCCAGAGAACCTTGTTCCTCTCTCCTTTTGTTCAGCAGTTGATTGTATCCCCCCGACCCCCGATATTTCTTTCATGGAAAGGCCTCTTGAGAGCTAGACTGTCCTCTCCTGATTTAGGCTGAGGAAACATTATTTTCATTTGTAGGGCTTCTTTCTTGTCTTTCCGTTCCTCTCTATTCTAATAATAGATTCTCTGAGGTATCATTTCTCCCAACTTCTGAGATTCTGTACATCTTTCAACCAAAGATGAATTAATGTTATGAAACTATTAGGTAGCAAAGAATAGAATGTTTCTTTACCTTCTATGCATAGACTGGGTGCACACTAAGATCCAGAACTTCAGTCGTGGTCTTAGACTGAGAAAGATTATGTTATGTTTTAGGCTGTCTTTTTTGCCTTTCTACACTTCAGTTCTATTCTCAAGCTGTGGATGGATTTGGGGTTTTCCTAAATGGGTTGATTTGAAACACAAATGAATTCATTCTCAAATGAGATCTATGAGGAGAGAGAAGAGCTCTGGAAAGCATTTTGGTGTTCAGCCCTCTAGCCAGGAGAGGAAGGGTGGCAGCTGGCCGGAGCGCGTCCAGACCCAGTCCCCAAGGGTGGCAGCTGGCCAGAGCGCGTCCAGACCCAGTCCCCATGCATTTAGCATCCTTCCTTATTCATATGCCACTCTCCAAATTTAATGGAAAAAAAACCCAAGTAAACATTGTTAAGCATGAATTTTTTAAAAAATGAATTTGGTCTTATGATTATGCACAATTTATCTTCAGGAGAATTTTTTTCAAAGAAGTGAAATTAGACTATCCTAAATCTTCCCTGGACCAAAATGAAATGTGTGTGTGTGTGTGTGTGTGTGTACATCGTGGCTTCATATATATATATATATATATATATATATATATATATATATATAAATAAAGATGGTTTATGATTTCTCTAAACATCTTAGGGTATGGGCAGCTGAGACACAAGAAGATAGTACAGCTGGTGTGATGGTACACTCCTATAATCCCAGCACTCTGAGAGGCTGAGGCAGGGAGATTGCAAGTTCCAGCCCAATCTGGACAACGTGATGACTTAGTGAGACCCTGTATCAAAGTAAAAAAATAAAAGACAAGCTAATACCAATTGACAGACAACTGGATAAAGAAAATGTGTTATGTATATACAATGGAATACTACTTGTCTATAAAGGACAAATTCAAGGCATTTGTAGGAAGATGGATGCACCTGGAAAATATAATAGAGAGTGAAATAAAGCAGACACACAGCTTCAATACTGCATAGTATCTCTCACTTGAGTAGGACAAGTATAAGCACAGAGCCCAATAAGGAGTCAAGGGGACAGACAGGTCTCTTGTAAATGAGAAATGGTTCCAGTGACCAAGGATAAAGCATGGGGGAGTGAAAGGAGAAATAAATAGAAGAAAGATATGCCATATGCAGGAACATAATAATCTTAGGGAAATGTAAATGTATATTGAAACACAGGCTAATATTAATAACATAAATAAGGATGAAAATGGGGAGAGGGAATATAAAGGAGAGAAGTAGGTGGGAAGGAAGGAGAAGGAGATTAAAAAGAAACAAGATGTATTATGTATATGTGCCCACTCTGGAAGATGATTACAAATCGCATGTATTGCAAACATGTACTAATAAACAAAAAGGAAAATAAAGGGCTTGAAATGTAACTCAGTGGAAAAGCCTTGGGTTCAATCTCTAGCACTGCAAAAAAGAAAGGCGAGGGCTGGGGATTTAGCTCAGTGGTTCCAATGCCTGTCTTGCAAGCACAAGGGCCTGGGTCCAATCTCCTGGTAACCACATAACAATACTGGGCATGGAGACTCACCCCAGCAGCAATCAGTACCACATACCACAGTGCCGGGCGTGGTGGCTCATGCCTGTAATCCCAGCACTCAGGAGGCAGAGGCAGGAGGATTGCTGTGATGTTGTGATCTGAGTTTGAGGCTGAGCTCAGGGCCAGCCTGAGCTACAAAATGAGACCCTGTCTCAAAAAAAAAAAAAAAAAAAAAAAAAGAAAGAAAGAAAAAAGAAAGTTGAGAGAGGGAAAGAGAGAGAGAAAGAATAATGTCACAGTTTATAAGAAGTTTATATGACATATTCATTAAAAAGAAGCTAAAAGATGTCATTGAAAAAGAAAGATGGAATAAAATTTTAGATTTCAAAAGAGTTAAAGAGACTTCAGAGGTTATTTTGTCTGTATTTCACAAAAGGACACCAGTTTTCAGTGATGTTGAATGACTTGTCCAAGGTCATCCAGCAACTTAATGGCCTATGATGGGAATGAATCTAGTTTTCTCTTCAATAAACAAATATTCTTGTCACGTTATGACTCCCACGCCCCTCATTAAACTAATGTGGATCAATTTAAAAGTCTGGGAGCATCTAAAATGCTCCAGCTGAAGAGACAGAGAGCTGCAGAGGAATTTATAACCTCATGACCTTGCTTTCTAATTGTGGAGTTTGTAGCTCATTTTATTTAAAATATGCTAGTCTCTGACTGACAGTTTAATGGTAGACTTGCATTTTAACATTTTTGTGTCATTTCATTGGAAAGGATTGAAAGCTCCAAGGACATTGCAGGTGTCCCTAATAAACTTGGGCTCTGATTAAAATTTGGGGACTCTATGCTTCAGTCAAACTCACATCAAAGGAAGGCACTTCACTCACTAACTGAGATTTTAGACAATTATTTTGTTATCTTGACACATATCTCTGGAAATCAGTATCTAATTGGTAAGCATTGTTATATTTATTTTTTTCTAAAACATTTTCTAAAGCATTTTGTTTCTTTTAAGACCCTTTCTATGTCTATTTTAGATTTCCTTTTTTTTTTTTTTTGTATTGGGGAGTGAACCTAGGACTTTGTGCCTTGTAAGCAAGGACTGGGATTATAGGCATGCTCCATCGTGCTCAGCTGGATTTATCTTTTTTGGGTTTTTGCGAGCATTTGCTGCCTAAGTACTTTTTTCCTCTCCTTTTGATTCACTTGGAAGATTCTTTTCTCACTATTCTCCTAATCCAATTCTAATCTTAGTGTTTGATTTGAATAAGCAATGATTTTGCTTTCTATATAACTTTGTTATCTCCTGCAGGCATTTTTTTTATTATAGTAAAATATACATAACATAAAATTCAGTTGTTTTAAGGGATACAATTTAGCAGTAGTAAATATACTTCAGTGTTATACAACTGCCATTAATCATATCCAGAACTTTTTCATCATCTCAAATAGGAACTCTAGACCCATTAGACCACATTTCTCTGTTCTCTTTCCTCTGGTAATCTCTATTTTACCTTTTTGTCGCTATTATTTTTACTCCTCTGGGTACAGCATGAACGTGAAATACAATATTTGTCCTTTTGTATTTGGCTTTTTTAACTTAGCCACATTGTAGCACATTTCAGAATTTCATTCCTTTTCAGGGCTGAATAATATTCAATCCTATGTGTTTGTCACGTTTTGTTTTTCTTTGTGTCTGTTGATGCACATTTGATTTCTTGTGACCTTTTGGCCACTGGGAATGATGTCCGTGAATACTGCTGTGGTTCATGGATACTTGGCCACTGTTGAACCTGGTGACAGACCTCGGCCTTATCCACAAAATGCAAGTTTTAGAAGCATACATAACTCAAGAGTTGATGAGTTAGGGAAGTTTACATCGAGACTTCATAGGAAGGCCTGGGAGACCAGACAAGGAGCCCCAGAGAGCAGTGTGTGAAACAGTGGAAATGAAGCTGAAGGTGTAGTGGGGACTCCAGGAAGTTGAAGACGCCAGGCATGTGTACTGTCTGCTGAGGAGAGCTACAAGGTGTGATCACAGACAGCCCAAGAGAGACTATGTAGGTTGCAACCAGAAAGAGCATACTGGCAGAGCTGCCGAAGTCCTCTGGATCTCACATCTCAGCACCATGCAGCTCGGATGTACAGGACTTAATGTTTGCCCTGCTCTATTTTGATCTTATTTTGGTCCAGCTCTTTTCTATCTCCTTATTCTTCTCTTTTGGAATGGAAATGTTTACTTTGTGCCATTTTACCTTGGAATTACATAATGTGTTTATAATTTTTGTAGATGTTCAGAGCTAAGAATTTGCTGTGAGTCTGAGAAGAGACTTCGACTTTGATATCTGAAAAATGCTGGAACTGCTGAAATTTTCTTTTTTTTTTGAGACAGGGTCTCGCTTTGTGGTTCAGGCTGGCCCTGAGCTCAGCCTCAAACTCACATCACAGCAATCCTCCTGCGGAGTGCTGGGATTACAGGCATGAGCCACCACGCCCAGCACTGTGGTATGTGGTACTAATTGCTGCTGGGCGTGAGTCTCTCGCCCAGTATTGGATGTGGTTAACCGGGGATCGAACCCGGGTCCTTGCGCTTGCAAGACAGGCGCCAGAACCATTGAGCTAACTCCCTGGCCCTGGAACTGCTGAAATTTTCTTAAAGAAATTATTGTGTCTTTGGTAATATGCAAGATAGTTGTATCATGTTAGGTGAGATTATTAACCTATTATTGTGTTTATTTGGAAGGTAAGTATGGTGTTAGCAGGGGATGTGTTGGTTAAGCTTAATTGTATCAAATGACTGTTAGAACACATCTGGGTGTGTTCATGTGTGTGCAAGTGTGTGTGTGCATGCACGTGGTTATAAAGATGGGACACTGGGTGCTGTACATATTCCCTGGCCTCATCCTGTCTGGGCTGTTCTGCTCTGCTTCCTGCTTTGCATGATTGAAGCAACTTTGCACTGCTGTGTACGTCTACTGTGATACTTCCGCCTGGACTCAGCCAAGTGTGGACTGAGTCCCCAGAAACCATGAGCTACTTTAAACCTCTCCTTCAAGTTTGAGTTCTGAGTATTGTGTCCCACAGAGAGGACACCTGGCTCATATGATTGGTGATGATGTTAAGCATCTTTTCATGTGCCAATTGGCCATTAATCTCTGGGAAGAAAGGTCTGTTCAGGTCTTTTGCTCATTTTGAATTAGGTTGTTATTTCTTTTTGTTGCTATTGCTGCCGAATTGTAGGAGTTCTTTACACATTCTTTACACATTAACCTCTTATCAGATATAGAATTTTCTTCCATTCTCTGGATTATTTTTTCATTCTTTTGATAGTAACTTTTCTCTCACAGAAGCTTTTAATTTGGATGAAGCTTCATTTATTTTTCTCTTGTTGCTTGTGCAAGACTTCACACTTTCTAAATTTCCTGTAGGATGGTGACTCTTGAAGAACTATAAGTTGTGGGAGTCAGTGACAGAGATGACTCCATCTCCACTGCTGTCATCCCCAGCCATGGAGACACTGCATTGTATTCACTGTGGGGAGGCTCTCTTTCCTGTCACCTCTGAGAAGGCTGCTTAACAGCTAACAGAAAACAGAGGTGATACTCTCGGGTCAGTGACTCAGTGACACCATGCTGCAGATCCTGGCTCCCAAACTTCCATCCTGACAAGGGCAGAGCAGGAAATACCCCAGTGTGGAGTTAGTGCAGCATGAGAGTTGAGAGGCAACAGCATCGGGGGCCAATCTTGGGCTCAGTTTCCCTCCATGTAAATACTGGCTTTGCTCTTTACTAGCCTCACGATCACAGTCAGGGAAATTGCTAATCTTCTCTGCCTTAGTTTTCTCACAGATAATGTGGAGGGAGGGTTGTTAAAGCATCTTGTGAATTAATACACATAAAGTGCTTGAAATAGTGCTTGGCATATTGTAAGCACTCAGCAAATGTTCTGTGGAGGATTAATGGATTCAAATATGCAAAGCACTTAGAATAGTACCTGCTGCAGCCAGTATTATTCCCAGCTCATGACATTCAAATGCAAAGTTCTGAAAGAACTTGAGAGAAACAGAGGGCAGACAAAACAACATATTTCTGTGGGCCCAGTTCAGTTCCAGAACTGCCAGCTTGTGATGCCTGAACCGAAACTAGAGAACACTGTCACGCCTCCTGCTTGGAACTGCCTTTTGATTGTGCTTCCCTTGACTTTCTTGGGACCGTGGCCCTCGATCTCACCTCCTGTCCTCTCCCATATCTTCACCTTAAAACTTCTGAAAACACTGATCCTGGGAAAATATTCAGCTTTTTCTACTCACTGGTTTCATCAATTGTCATTTCTTTACCTATACTATTTCTTAAAGGAATTATCAGGATTCTATTTATAAGTTTAATCACTTAATGAAAGAACACATTACTTATCATCATTGATTAAACTGACCAGGGATATTTTCAGTATGTTTCTCTAATCTACTCATCCATTCAAAGCACATATATCAGGATAGGAAGAAAATGTAAAGGTGAAAAGATGATTCCCACTAGGAGCAAACAATCTGTTAAGTAGATAGCCTCTCAATCTGAATTTGGGTAGAAATGTTAACAGCTAATAGTTATGGAATACCACCAGTTACTAATGAAAAGAACCCAGCTCAAAATGGTAGCACTATATTTTGAGGTTAATAAATTTGGAATCATGGCGATCCTGTCTCTCCATATTTTTCAACCCTGTTTGCTTTGCCTCTGTGTCATTCTAAGGTCCTCACTTTCCAGGTGGTGGTGAGGTAGGTAGGTACCAGCAGCTATTGGCACTCATGGTCTTCAGTTCTGCACCTTCACATTCAGTCTCATGGGAGGACCCTGGTGGGTCCTGTTTAGGACACCAGCCTGCTGCTTGTACCAATCCCTGTATTGGACACATGACTGGTCGGGCCTTGGTCCATTTTCACGGTCCCACATACAGAAGGGGTTTACACACACAAACTTACATATACTTGCCTTGAACATTTCCCATTAATAACTAGAAAGATACACTTAAAAACCTAAGATGAAGTTTTTTACCTAAGTCTGCATGTTGATTTAAAAGTAGTATAGACTTAAATTGATTCACTGGTCTTCAGTTTTATAGGACTTTGTGTTAGTTAGCTTTCCACATATAACAAATACGTGAAACTTACAGAGAGAAGAGGTCTGTTTCAGCTCTCACTTGGGGCGGTCCTGGAGTACACTCAATTGGTTTGTTGATTTTGGGTCTATATCAAGGTCCTACATTAAGGCTGTGATGTGTGGTGGAAAAAACTGTTCACTTCACTGCAGGGAAGCAGTGAGAGGAAGGAAGGGACCAGAGTCCCCCAAATTCTCTTCAAGGACAGCAGCCCCTACCTGTTCATAGCTCCATTACTTCCCAATATAGCCATTCAAGGGATCAAACCTTTACCATATAGGCCTTGGGCAGACTTTGAAGATTCAAACTCTAGCAGACTTGACTTGTAAGATTAATAATAATCATCATGAAGCTTTTTTTTTGTACTGGCACAGTGACCTCTGCGTGTAGGTACCCTGTGAGCTGCAATGGCGCAGCCTCTGGGATGAAGTCAACCCCTAATTCCTCTCTCCTGCCATTGCGCTCACCAGCTCACTGGGAAAGGCCCACTGTAAACAACAACAACCACGTGCTGAGCACAATCTGAGACAGCACTAGATCATTTTACTCTCCGTGTGTGATGGTTCGTGTTCTCATAAAGCAAATATCAGTTCACATTTTATGTGTCTTTCTCTTATGTTATCGTACTTTACATTCAATCCTGTTTGTGACAGTTAGAAAAGGGAAAATGGTTTCAGAGTTTTTATCCTGACAATAAAAAAATGATAAATGCTCATTGTAAACGATCCAGGATACAGAAAAGTGTAAAGAATAAAGAAAAATTGTTCTAAATTCTGTCACCCAGTGAAAAATACAGTTACAATTTTGATAAATATCTTTTGGATATTTCTCTATGCATATATTTTATCATTTATCTGACAAAGTGAGAATTAATGTTGCATTTTCTTCATTGCTTTTTGGGGTCTTTGAAATACTCATAGGACCTCTTAGACATTTTTGATATTGATCTTTTAAGACAGTGAGAAAAAGTACTTGCCTACATATATTTATACGTCTTTTATATTTTTCTTCATATAAAATTCTGTTTGACTTCTCATTGTTTTTAAATTCAATTCTTGCTTTTTTCTATATTAAGTATTTCCTAAATTCCTTAGGCATTTGTTGTTCTTTTTTTTTAACTTCTTGATTAAATTCTTTTTTTTTTTTTTTTTTTTTTTTTTTTTTTTTTTTTTTTTTTTTTTTTTTTTTTTTTTTTTTTTTTTTTTTTTTTTTTTTTTTTTTTTTGAGACAGGGTTTTACTTTGTGGTTCGGGCTGGCCCTGAGCTCAGCCTCAAACTCACATCACAGCAATCCTCCTGCCTCTGCCTCCCCTCCCAAGTGCTGGGATTACAGGTGTGAGCCACCACGCCCTGCATTGGGGTATGTAGTACTGGTTTCTGCTGGGCGTGACTCTCTACACCCAGTATGGTATGTGGTTAACTGGGGATCAAACCCGGGTCCTTGACAGGTGCCGGAACCACTGAGGTAACTCCCTGGCCCTTGATTAAATTCTTGGTATATGTTATGGCAACCTAAACAAGATCCTGTTTTCTAACCCTCATTTTATGACTAGATGAAGCTCAGGGGTTCATACTAAATAAACTTCTTTCTGTTTTGCTAGCTTTTCTTTTTTGAGACAGGGTCTCGCTTTGTAGTTCAGGCTGGCCCTGAGCTCAGCCTCAAACTCACATCACAGCAATCCTCCTGCCTCTGCCTCCCAAGTGCTGGGATTACAGGCATGAGCCACCACACCCGGCACTGTGGTATATGGTACTGATTGCTGCTGGGTGTGAGTCTCCACACCCAGTACTGTATGTGGTTACCGGGGATTGAACCTGGGTCCTTGCATTTGCAAAGCAGGCATGGGAACCACTGAGCTATATTCCTGGCCCTGTTTTGTTAGCTTTTAACTTGAAGAGCAGACACAGTGAGGGAGGCTGACAACCTTCTCACATGGCAGACCATAACAGATGGCATTGTCATTTACTTTTGTTTTGGAAGCTAGAAGCAGATAACTACAACATCTGGGATGAGGTCAGTTAAACTTAAGAATGGAAGAAAAGAATTTGGATTTTTCTGCTAGATGAAGATGTAACAGTCCACCCTCAGTGTCATCACTGAGAGACATGTTAATCCTTGGCATAACCTCAGCCTTTTGCTCAACATTTTGTATGGATTGTGGACTAAGGGATTTAACATTCTTAGCAGAGATCTCTGACTTACTAAAACAGGAAGTTTCTGGGAATCCTATTTCTTTTGTTGATTTATTTAGTGTGGCCAATCTATTCAACCACAGGCCCTACAATCTCCAGCATAAAATCTATACTTCTAGTAGGATCAAGAGCTCAAAGTTTTGTCAGGTAAACTCTGTACTTGTCATTCATTAGCTGTGGCCGTGATCAAATCTCTGCCCTTTTTGAGCCTCAATCTTCTCTTCTAGAATATAAAAATAATATAAAAATTAAGTTGCTCAAGATATGAAATACAGGAGCAATTTTCAAATCATTGAATGAGGTCATTGATCAATCAGAAAAGGCAGAAGTCAGAGACTTGTAGAGACTTCCCGGAGACCTTCTGTGTTTTTAATTCTTGAGGACAGAGTACAAGAAGGGCTGTAGGGATGGGAGGACTGTAGGACTTTCTAACAATGCTTACAGTATTTGCTAGTGTGTATCTAGTATATCAATATTTTAACAGCTAGCATTTCAACCCAGAGAAAGCACATAGCATTGTAGATAATCATAAGCATACAATAGACATAAGTTATTGTGTTTTTTATTATTTTAAAAAGATAATAATATTATTAGGACAATGTGTGTTCTGACCCGCAAGCTTTTCTCTTATTGTTTCTCTGCCTGGAGGATAGTCATGAGTATAAAAAGGAAAGTGTGGGGCCAGGGAGTTAGTTCAGTGGTTCCAGCACCTGTCTTGCAAGTGCAAGGACCTGGGTTTGATTCCCGGTAACCACATACAATACTGGGTGTGGAGAGTCACGCCCAGCAGCAATCAGTACCACATACCACAGTGCAGGGTGTGGTGACTCATGCCTGTAATCCTAGCACTCGGGAGGCAGAGGCAGGAGGACTGCTGTGATGCTTGAGTCTGAGGCTGAGCTCAGGGCCAGCCTGAACTACAAAGTGAGATCCTGTCTCAGAAAAAAAGAATGTGGCCTCACCGAGCTCCTTTCTGCCAGTGACATATTCTGTGCAGCCTTTGTTTCTGTCATGATGTTCCTGTCTCAGCTCTTCCTTTGAAGATCACTTTTCTCATTGACAAGTCAATCAGCGCACATGCATTACTCAGTCCTTCCAAGGTTATGGTGCTGTGTTAGTTCACACAGGCTGGTTCTGTTCCTCAGAACCCCACAAGATGCTTGCTGGCTTCATTTAGTTGTTTCAGAGCCTTCAGTGGCTCTCTATGAGTTCTGATTTTCCATCCAAATTGCTAACTTCATCTTCTGGCACTCTTTTACACACTCCATGATTTAGATTAATGACTTACTTCTCTAGTATATTCACCAGTCTGACCTCCCTGTGTCTCTTGAAAAGGCTGAGACTTTCTGGTCTTTGCTCATGTTGCAGTCTGTAGAATGTCTTTCTCTCTTTTCTCGTGGCTCATATCTCACTTTTCTCTAGTTACCCATAATACTGTGATTATATCATCCATAGAATTTTTTTGGCTTTAGCAAGCTGCACTATTCATTTGAAACCTGTGATGATTAAACTTACTTGTCAACTTGATTGGCTTGGGAACCTCTTTTGGGACTAGTAATGCGTACTTCTTGATTTGTCTGAGTAGGTCATGGAGTATGAACTTGGGGCCTCTATCTGGCTCGCGGCCCCTTCCTCTCAGCACTGTTTCCTTCCCTGCCACTGTGAACTAAGCAGCTTTGCTTGACCATGTCCTTCTACTGTGATTTTCCTACCTCAGAGTCAGCTGACCTTGGACTTTGAAACTGTGAGCTAAATTAAATTTCTTCCCCTTTAAGTTTTTGGTGTTATACAACAACTCTTGTTGGTATTATACAAACAACTCTTGTTGTTTGTCCAACAACAAGAGAGTTGACTAATACAGAAAATTGGCATTAAGAGTAGAGTTGTTATTGTGACTGTAGTTGACCGTTTGGTTTAAAAGCATTTCAAACTGTTGTGGGGAGGAGTTTAGAAAAGTTTGAAGATACAGGCTTGAAAAGCCTGAAAATGTTGCAAGCAGAGTTCAGTGGACAATTCTAGTCAGAGCTAATATGGTCTGAATACTAATAGGAAATTGGTCAATAAAGGCCAGACTCAGGACATTTCGGTTGGGAAGAAGAACTGCTTTGGCAGTTGGACTAGCAAGCATTCATGTTACACTGTGGCAGAACATTTCTCTACATTTGGCCTAGGCCTTGAGACTTTGCAGGAGGTTGAAATTAAAGGCTGTGGACTAATTTATCCATGGAAGAAATCTCAAGTTAGCCCAATGTTTTAGCTGTGGTATTGATATGCTGGCTTCTTTTAGCTAGTTTATATATTTTTTGAGGCAAGTTCCCCCGTGTAGTTCAGGCTGGTCTTGAACTTACTATTTAGCCCAGTCTATCCTCAAATTGGGGCAATCTTCCTGCCTCTGCTTCCTGAATGCTGTGATTATAGGTATGTATCATCACCAGAATCAACACAATTAAGAGGGTGTGAAAAGCAAGAAGGCCAGGTAAGTCAAAGCAATTTATTCCAAGACAAAGATAATGGCAAAAGGAATGGGGAAGATAGAACACATGTGATAGGCATCCTGAATAGAGAGACACAATAGGGTTACAGGGCAAATTTTGTCTAAGGGATGACAAAATAGAGCCAGAAATATTTTCTGAGATCTGTAAAGAAAATTCAAAAAATGGCAGATAACAGCAGAATAAGTGTAGAAAATTTTGCTTTGTACGTGAACTGAGAGAATTCATGGACACGTTAGGCCTGAAGATAAAGAATTATGAATCTCAGTAAGAAAGGAATTGAAGAAAATAATCCATAGAAGAACTTTATGAAAAGCAAAGTAGAAGTGCATATGATGAACTAATGATCTGTCCAAGACTGTTCACAAGGGAGAGAAGGTTGGAGAATAGGATGGGCCTAGCTCTAAAAAGTGCAATGTCATGTGCACCAACAGAGGCTAGAATTTGAAGACTAGGTAGTCAGATTTATTAGGACTTGTGGAGAATGAAGAATATCAGAACAAGGCCAAGGATGGGATGGAAATGAATCTGTTGTAGGGAAAAATGCTTCAGATATAACTGAGAGGCATCAACAGGAAAGTTTGGCAGGAAATTTTCAAAAAGATATTTTTCATATTTTATGTATGAAATTAAAAATTGAATATAATAGTTCTATAAATATGTCGTGATTTACTCTTTTTATTCAATTGTGAAATTTTGAGAGTTTTTCCTCAGCTATGTGAGGTATTAAAATAGAATACTCAGTCACCTAAACCTCGTATCCACTTCTTTCCCACTAGCCTATTTTACCAAGAGTTTTATTAATGACACATGAAAGCCTCATTTTGTTATTTTTGCTAAATAGTATATAATATTAAACATTTCATCATTAAACTCAATTAGATAATTATTTATTTTAAAAGTTACTAATTTAAAATAAGTTACTGGAAATGAAAAGATTTCACAGCTACTGAAGAAGCCTCATGTGAAACATATTGCTTATGAAATCTTTTCATTATTTCCATATTTCTTTCTTCTGTGTGATTTTATTTCCCATAACAGAGTAATATAGGAATTGTGTATACTTTAAAACACATGTGAATTTTGGGCTGCGGTAAAATGTTTTTAGTGACTTGACGGAGATGGAGCATTTTGAACATAAGATCACAATGCCTGGGTTCCCCGTGGTCTGGAAGTGCCTTGGGGATCTAGAGGAGCAAACAATGAATTTGTACAGAAATTAAGGAGTTCATATGGAGGAAGCCACATCTCAACCTTGTTTGTAATGAAGAGAATCAAAGATAACATGGAAATTCATTGTGGGCAAAGCCACAGAGACCAGTGTCTGTGAGACAGGAGGTCCTCTTCTATGAAATGATGTTAGTAACATCTATCTTGAAGAGAGACAGAAGGGTTGGGGGGCATTAGAAGTAGCATAAAAAATGCCAAGCAGCATCACCCCACAGGTGCTTGGGAATGATTAATAGTAATGCTTGTGGTCAGGTGTGGGTCAATGTCTCATGAGGCACAGCCCAGGCCTGACGAGTGTGAGGACTCCGTGAGCAGTGAGAAAATTCCATAGAGAGGCCTAAGTCCACTTGATTAGGCCATAATTATGAAATAGATGTCCCCTGATCTCCAATGGAGAAGCCACTCTCAATGTTTTTTTTAAGGGCATAGGTTATTCCCTGTCTTAGCCATATTTCTAGTCACAGTATACTTCTTGATTTGACCACACTTTCATTTCTTTTGGTACCAGGGATTGAGCTCAAGACCCTAGGCTTGCCAGGCATCCTTAGCTACATCCCTGACCCATACTTCTTGCTTTGAATCTTGGCCTGCAGAGTTCTCTGTCCTGACCCAAGTTTTTACCTCACTTCTGGTGTCTCTCCCGTGAGCCTGCTGCACTGCCTCACCCATGTTAACCGCTTTGGAGTGACAGCCCCTCACCCCTGGCCCTGCACTCCAGCGCTGTTGTCTTTGGAAGGACAACAGAAGCCAGGCTGAGATCATGCATTGGATGTGGAACTCAGGATTTGTGTCATACAGTCCACATATTTTCCGTTCAATGCCAGTTATTCATTCCTCCCATCCAAATGAAACCCAAAATAAAACCACAGACAGGGAGTAGTGTGAAAAAAGCCTTGACTGAGAATGAGAAAATCATGACCATTGTGCAGAAACATCTACTTCCTGATCAGAGATCCAGCTGGGTTGTGTCCCTGGGGGCCAGGGAGGCTGCCTGCAGCAGTAGGAAACTGGGCCTGAAGGGGGCAGCTGTGGGAAGGAAGGGCTTTTTTCTGTCTCCTTGGGAAGGCAAAGTTCCCTAACTGGTGACCACAGCTATAGCCCCATCCAGTGCACCTTTTCTAACACACTGAGTGCCTGTGCTCAGGAGACAGCAGAGGGAGGGCCTGTTGCAGAAAAAGGTTCTCATTTTATTCTAAAGGACTGTATGAAGTTTGGTTCCTGAGTCACTGAGTCCTCTGTATTTAAGATCCTTAAGGGCAGATGTTGAGATGCAAATGAATCCGGGCTTTCCTCTGCCATCAGCCACTTGAGTGACCTGAGGCATGTGACTGAAGCAGTGAGTTGGCACCTTCATTTCTCAATGTAGGATTGCTAGGCCTCGCTCAGAGGGCTTGTGTGAGGATCGAACAGGGAAAGGTATGCTAAACCGCATAAGGCTAGCCACACAGGAAGTAGTCACGATTATATCATGATCACTTCCTGTGTACAGACCAGTGATGATGAGACAGAGTTCTGACTACATTCTTCTCTCTGTCCTTCTTCTCATATGTAAACATAAGCCCATATTTGTACTTACCTTCCCACAGAGGTCTTTATAGTTTCACTAAAAATGACACAAAGAATACTGTTTATGTATTTAAAACCATTTAACATTCTCTGTGTATTATTTTATCATTGCATTTTTGCCTAAAAATTCTTTTTGTGAGGTTCAGTTTTGGTGACCTATGTAGCTCCAGTTCACTTTATTTTCATAACTTATCTACTTACTTTCTTAATGAAATGTAGATTTTTTTCCTCCTAGAATTTGTGTCATAATCACTATAGTTTTGTACATGTCAATTTCTGTCATCTGTAAAAGAAAATAAAAATCTTTGTGATAGACTGTTAGTGTGACTGTATTTTTCCCATCCAAGTACTAACCAGGCCCGACCCTGGTTAGCTTCTGGGATCAGACGAGATTGGGCACATTCAGTGTGACTGTATTCCTTACAATGACATTCTCAAGTCATTTTAATTTATAGAATGTTTTAAAGTTTGTTATTACCATCTCCATAAAGAAAAGGCAGATTAATGTTAGAATTTTCTGGGTACCAAACCAAGACTACCTTGTGCAGTGAGAACTCTTTATATAAACTTCAAAAACTCTTACCAAATGAAATAGCATGATCATTGCTGAAAAATACATTTTTAGAATAGTTCAAAGCCCAATGTTCTCTCAGTTATTTATCAAATGGGGCTTCAGATCCCACTGCTGAAGTTTTCCAAACCAAAATCTTGCAAAATAAATTCAGTTTTCAGTTTTCCACCCCGAGATAAAGAATAGTTCCTTGCAATAACTCTGACATTTGCTAATGGTCAGTGTGGCTTTTTAGTGAGTTTCTCTATAAACAAAGATTCTCATGGATTTTTTTTTAAGGTTGATTTTTTTCCAATGATAAAATTAACATGAGATTGCTATATAAAGATTTGAAAATTATACATGCAGACAGAAAAAAGAAAACTTACTTAGAAACAAGTGCTTTTATCTTTTTTTTTTTTTAACAAGTGCTTTTATCATTTTGGCATACTTCTTTCCAATTTTTTCCCAGCATGTTGTTTACTTAGTAGGGACAGTGCTTTTACTCTAGTTTTGTTCCCTGCATTTCCCACTTAACATTATAATGTAGGCTTTCCCTCTGGACTTTTAGTGTCTGATATTTACCCAGAAAGGAAGCCTATGTCTCCAAGGAAGTTCATTCTCAGAAAGGAAAAAAAAAATCTGCTACAAGGTTATGGGAAAAATGTCTCTTCAATGGTTTAGTCTGGCCCTGAGTAACTATCACATGCTCCAGCAAACTTGTTTTCTCGATTAGTTTGATTTTTATAAATATAATCGCTGAAGTCTCTTACAAATGTAGAAACCTATGCACATAATATAAAATGGACACATACACTTGTGGGTAGAGATAGATGCGCAAGGCTGGGTGTATGCTTTTCCACATGCACATACTCACATGCACAGACTTATAGCCCTCTAGAGAAAGAGCTGGAACAAACAGGACAAAAACCAAGCATGTTACTATTATTTTTCTAGTTTAAAGAATTGACTCTGTTGTGATCTTAAGGTCCAGCTTCTCCCAGTAGGGAGTGAAATAATGATGAATGATGCTTGCAGCGTGAGTTAATCTGTTGTCGGAGGAGCTAAGTATCCATTCCAGGTGTTTGCCACCTGTGTAACAAGACAACCCGTGACAACTGACATTTTGTTTTGTTTATGATGAAGTGAATTAAAACTAATCAAAGAATCTGAGTTTTTAATACAACTCGTTATAAATAAATACTTAGGTTTGTAATATGCACAAGACAACAGCCTTTGAAGCCAGAATGTAGTTCCCTGAGATTCAATGAACATGTTCAAAATATCAACAAGGATTAAACCAAGAAATCTGCCACAGAAAAATTTTTAAATAACCCATTACCAACTTTTAAAAGATATTATGGAGGGCCAGGGAGTTAGCTAAGTGGTTTCAGCGCCTGTCTTGCAAGCGCAAGGACCCAGGTTCGATCCCCGGTAACCACATACCATACTGGGTGTGGAGACTCAACGCCCAGCAGCAACCAATACCACGTACCACAGTGCCAGGCGTGGGGGCTCATGCTTGTAATCCCAGAACTTGGGAGGCAGAGGCAGGAGGACTGCTGTGATATGAGTTTGAGGCTGAGCTCAGGGCCAGCCTGAACTACAAAGCAAGATATTGTCTCAAAAACAAACAAACAAACAAACAAACAAATAAAATACCTAAAAAAAAAAAGGTTATTATGGAATATTGCCTAATATTTTAACCATGAAGTGTGTAAGGGGATGAATTTCTCCAGGCAGGGTATAACCATTAGAGGAATCAATTAGCTGTGAAGTTATAGAATGGATTATTTTTGGAAAATCCTTTGGAGAGTCATAATGAATAATGCTGAGAGATAGTCTCCAATTGACCTGAATTTAATTCACTTAACTTCCTTACCTTTGGCATATGTAATAATTTCATTATAATTGTCACAGAAAGAACAAAAATATCTCTTGGATCAATGGAGGGGAGGAGAGAGAGAGACACACACACAGAGAGAGAGAGAGAGAGAGAGAGACAGTGACAGAGAGAGAGAAAGAGAGAGAGACAGAATCATTTTGCATGCCAAGGCCTCTGAGTGACCAGTCCAGCCTGTGTCTGGACTATGAGAATTATTCCATTTTTGTATCTGCTCTTCAAGAAAGCCTGGATTAAGTAAGTGGTTGTGAATATGGAGAGAAAGGGAGGAGCTGGGAGAAATGTATGTTTGTGAAACAGAAGGATTTGGCAACATTTCTAAGTGGGATGTGTTGAATACGCTTTACACAGTGTGTCAGATCCTACTGGTCTCATCTCTTATTCCATTCAGAGTGCTGGCAACCAGCTCCAGTCTCTTGAGCAACATCTGCAGTTTTAACCCAATAATGCTCTCAGGCTGTCGCAGCAAACTTCTTGCATATCTGTGCCCGTGAGGACCTGGGTGATCCACGATATGCCTAACAGTGCAGCATGGGGGAATTAATGGTCTGAAACAACTCTTGATCTATTACGCTAGAAACCATAATGCTTGTTTTCTCCTTTTCCTGTCCAAGTCCTAAGATGCAATTGATAAGGTCTTTGATTTCTCCAGTACTTGGTAGTCTGTTGTGTTAGCTTACATGACATTGCATTCTTTTTTTTTTTTTTTTTTTTTTTTTTTTTTTGAGACAGGGTCTCACTTTGTAGTTCAGGCTAGCCCTGAGCTCACTATGTAGCCCAGGCAAGCCTCGAACTTGCAGCAATCCTCCTGCTTCTGTCTCCCAAGTGTTAGGATTACAGGCGTGAGCCACCACAACTGGCACTCTGGTATATGCTATGATTGCTGGTGGACATGAGTCTCCACACCTGATATTGGTATATGTGGTTACCAAAGATCAAACCTGGGACTTTGTGCTTGCAAAGCAGGTACCAGAACTACTAAGCTAAAGCCCTGGGTTGACATTGTATTCTTGTAGTGGTTCATTCATTTCTTGTTTCATGTCCCATCCCTCACTTTTAGCTCCTGGGATTTCACTGCCCAACAAGATACTTGAATGGAAACAGTCATCTCTGAGTTTGCAGTGGGAGAGCCCAATTCAAGATATTGTCTTTGTCCATTTTTCTACTCTAATGAAATAACTGAGGTTAGCTACAGTTGTCCATCAATATCTGCAGGAAATTGCTTCTTGCCTCTGCCCATAACAAAATCTTATCTATTATGTAAAATGACAGAGTCATGTAACCTTTTACATTTTCCTGTATACTTCAAATCATCTGTAGATTACTTATAATACCTAATACAATATAACTATAATATAAATAATTGTGATACTATATTGTTTAGCAAATGATAACAAGAAAAAAATGATCTGAATGTGCTCAATATCACTGCATTTTTTTCTCTAATCATTTTCAGTCCATATTTGGTGAATCCATCTGTAGGTGTGAAAATACTGCCATGAATGGCCAGCTGTACCTCATGGTAGCCATATGCTTGTACCGACACTTGGCTCCGGATGAGCCCTGATATGTGCCTGGCTGTGGCTGAGGGCCTTGTTCTCCTCTGTGTCTAGCAGCACATGGGAGAGAAAGCAGGTGCCTATGGAAGAAGTGTGCTCAAGACAGGGAGTGGCCAAAGGAGGGGCCCTCTGTGTTCAACCTGTTCTCTCTGGAACCAGTTCATTCCTTCAAGAACTAATTCCATCCTGGGAGAAACACATTAGCTTGTCTTAACGGCCTTGCATCCCAACATTGCTACGTGGGGAATTTAGCTGCAGTGGAATTTTGGTGGAGCACAACTCTACATCATAGCAGACATATCAGGCTTTAGTGCTTGGGAAAATAGTGAGGCCATCAAGAGGATGGGCCAGCCATGGATGACAGGCAAGTTGGTGAGTGCAGGCTGGGCCACGTGAGTGTGAAGCAGCAGATGGCACTTGTGGTCACATTGGTGCTGTTGTTGCTAGCTGGAGATTAGAACATGGTTGACTGAGTTCCACTTCAGCTTCCGCCCCATACAAAGATGGTTCTCTAGTTGCCTTTTAACTTTCCAGCAGTCTATATTAGTTCCTCATGGCTGCACAACAATTTATTGTACAATGTAGAAGCATAAAACAACAAACATCTGTGAACTATGAGTTTCTGAGGGTCAGGAACTCAGCAGTGGTATAGTTGAGTGGTCCTGACATTTGCTGCCTAGTCATTGTGGCTTTTATGTAAGATGAAAAGCATAGCAACCTTTCTTCCACCTCTTCTTGCTTTTGTCTTCTGTCAGCTATTTCATTCCTTCGACCTTATTACATTCTATTCCACGGGTACACTTGCTTTTCATTGACTCGTTTTTTCTTCAGTCACTGCATTTAGGTTGACTCTAAAACTTTAAAGGCACGAAATAGCACTATGTATGTAATTGTTTGGAGTAAATGCCTGTTGTAAAACTATATGTTGAATCAATAATAAGGAGAGTATTATTAATACACACAAGGAAATAGTCCAAATGTGAAAGGAAAATTAATTTCTTCCTCTTCTTTTCAAAGCTAATAGATTGCTCAAAATATAACAGTTTAGTCTGCATGGGTTTGTTGCATGGCTTTCTTATGTAATATTTTATTTTTCCTGGTGTTTTTAACTGCCTTTCTTTTTCTGCTTTCTAAACAAGATGGAATGTTTTCATTTTGTCTCTAAGAACTTTCTGGTTGTTAATCAGATATCCATGTAATGGAATTGCCCTTCTGCCTAATGGTACTGCTGCGATTTCTTGTTCTAATCTGGGATAAGTTACTTCCTGTCCTAATGCAGTGTTTCTTCAGGAGTCCTTTCAGGGTAGCTCTACTTGGTTCTCCTTATTTTTAGCTCTGTTATGTTTTGTTGTAGTGTGGCCTCCCACAGACATTAAAAAAGTGGGTTCATGGGAATTAAATTTTCTGAGTTCTTGCGTGTTTGAAAGTTTTATGATCACATTTAATGGATAATTTGGCTTAGCATAGAATTGTAAATTCAAAGTAATTTTCCTTAGAATTTCAAAACATTACCAATTGTCTTTTAGCATTTAGTGATGCTGATAATGTTTGTTTGTTTTTTTGTTTTTTTAGGTTTTTTGAGACAGGGTCTCACTTTGTGGTTCAGGCTGGCCCTGAGCTCAGCCTCAAACTCACATCACAGCAATCCTCCTGCCTCTGCCTCCCGATGCTGGGATTAAAGGGGTGAGCCACCACACCCGGCACTGTGGTATGTGGTACTGGTTGCTGCTGGGGTGAGTCTCCATGCCCAGTATGGTATGTGGTTAACGGGAATCAAACCCAGGTCCTTGCGCTTGCAAGACAGGGGCCGGAACCATTGAGCTAACTCCCCAGCCTGATAATCTGTTATTAGTAGGTTTCTTTTCTTTAATATATATTTTTACCAGGGCATATGGATTTTATAAAATATTGGGTTTTAATGTGATATTTGATAGTGATATTCTTGTTCTTTTGAAGATAAGCCTTTTATAGAAAACTGTATAGTGCTTTTAAGTTTTTAAGGTTTGAAATATTTGAATTTATTTTTGAAAATTTCTTCTTAAAAATTTATTTTAGATTTTTGAAACAGAGCACAGGCTAACCTCAAATTCACAGCAATCCTCCTGTCTCTGCCTCCTGAGTGCTGGGATGACAGGTGTGAGCCACCAAGCTTGGCTCTTTTTTTTTTTTTTTTTTTCTTATTAAACCAATGTAGCTCATGGTGAGCTCTTTCACTAGGCCTGGAGCCTTCTTTCAGGTCAGACTTGTCAGCCTATTTCTCTCCTATTCCTCTTGTTACCCAGATGTGTACATTATGGATCAATCCTCCATATTTCTTTTATCTTTACTCTGAGTTTGTATTTTTGTTTTGTACCCCAAGATATAACCTTGACCGAAGTTTTCGAAACAAGTTCAAGTTCATTAACAGAACGAAGTTCAATTCCTCTGTTGAATCTACTATTCTTTGATTGTTCCTTTTTTCCTCTGTGTGTGTGTGTGTGTGTGTGTGTGTGTGTGTGTCTGTGTGTCTGTGTGCATTTTCTCATTTCTCTATGGATTCTCATAAATAAAAGCAAAATCTTCTTTTACTTGTGCTCCTTTGTATTCTTTTTAATTGGTCATCTTGAATCATTTTGGTTTTTCTTGTTCATCTTCTCAGCGTTTGTTCTTCAGGTCTCTGGCAGGGTGTTTTTTTTTTTTTAATTATCTTTATTGGTATATTATGAGTATACATGATAATCACATTCAACATTAAGAGTTTGTACCAGAATATGACATGACTTGATTCTCATTTTTTCCCTTTTCCCCCACCCTGCATCCCCCCACCCCCTATGTACACAATCTGTTTTCTTTTTTCTTTATTATTGCCACATTCATTTTTCCCTCATTATTTAGCCTTACACTCTTTTCTTTTAAATATTTTCTACTTTGCAATATCAACTATACATACTAAAACTCATTTACAACTTCATATTCTCATATCAAAGAAAAGATACGATATTTGCACATCTGTGACCGGTTGTATGAGGATGTCCTCAAGGTACATCCATTTGAGTGTGAATGACTCAATCTTATCATTTTTAGTGGCAGAGTAATGCTCCATACTATAAAAGAACCACATCTTCTTTATACAGTCTCCAGTTGATGGATATTTGGGTTGTTCCCAAGACTTAGCAATCACAAACGGAGCTGCTATAAACATGGGTGCACATATGTTGCTGTGATATGAATCTTTTTTTTTTAGGTTTTTTGAGACAGGGTCTCGCTTTGTAGTTCAGGCTGGCCCTGAGCTCAGCCTCAAACTCACATCACAATCCTCCTGCCTCTGTCTCCCGAGTGCTGGGATTACAGGCGTGAGCCACCACGCCCTGCACTGTGGTATGTGGTACTGGTTGCTGCTGGGCGTGAGTCTCCACACCCAGTATAGGTATGTGGTAACTGGGGATTGAACCCTGGTCCTTGCGCTTGCAAGACAGGTGCCGGAACCACTGAGCTAAATCCCTGGCCCTGTGATATGAATCTTTTAATTCCTTTGTGTATATGCGTAGCAGAGCAATGGCCAGGTCAAATGGGACCTCCAATCCCAGTTTTTTGAGGAATCTCCACACTGATATCCACAGAGGTTGTACGAGTCTACATTCCCACCAACAATGGAGAAGGGTTTCCTTTTCTCCACAGCCTAGCCAACATTTGTTGCTGGCTAATTCTGACATGGCAGCCATTCTTTGTGAAGTTAGATGAAATCTCAGTGTTGTTTTCATTTGCACCTCTCGAATGAGTAATGATGTTGAGCATTTCTTCATCTACTTCTTAGCTACTCTTACTTCTTCTTCTGTTAAGTATCTATTCATTTCAGATGCCCATTTTTGAATTGGGTCTTTAAATTTGGGTGGACTGATTTTTTAAAGCTCTTTATATATTCTAGATAGTGGTCCTTTGAGGAACAGCTGGTAAAGATTTTTTCCCACATTGTTGGCTGCCTTTTTTACTCTGTTGGTGGTTTCCTTTGCTGTGCAGAAGCTTTTTGAAAGAATGAGGTCCCATTTGTTGATTTCTTTTGTCAATTCTTGTGCTATAGAGGTTTTGTTGAAGAAGTCTTTTTCTAAGCCAGTGTCTTCAAGAGTTTTACCTACTGTTTTGCAGCAAGGTCAGAGTGTCTGTTTTAATATTTAGGTCTCTTATCCACTTTGATTTTAGCTTGGTCCATGGTGAAAGAGCTAGGTCTAGTTTTAGTCTTTGACAGGTTAAAGCTCAGTTTTTCCAGCACCATTAGTTGAAGAGGCTATCTTTCCTCCATTGAGGATTTTTGGCTCCTTTGTCAGAGATGAGGTGGCTCAGTGTATCTGGAGTAGTTTCTGGATCTTCTAGTCTACTCCATTGATCCTCAGGTCTGTTACTTTGCCAGTACCATACAGTTTTTATCACGGTGGCTTTATAGTATAGTTTCAGGTTCGGGGTTATAATACCCCTCATCATGTCCCTGTTACTTAGAATTGCTTTTGCTATTCTAGGTCTTTTGTGTGGCAGGGTGGTTTTGCTGTAGTAGCTCTCTGTGTACTCAGAAAAAACGAGTGGGTGAATGCACATTTAATTCAGGCATCCTGTCTCTCCACAATTTTACAATTTTTATCTTAAAAGGATTTGAGGATTTATATTTAAGACAATTATAAGATTTAGTTATAATTTTATTAAAAATAACAAGAATCCACTGAGTACTAGTCTTTATGTCACACATACTATTTATAATATCTATTTCTTTCAAAAAAACTAAAAATATAGTTACATTACTATATTTTATAAAGAAATAGGGAATTAAGAAAACCTAGGATTTGAACCTAGGATTTTTGTTTTGTTTTGCTTTAGTTTTTTGAGACAGGGTCTCGCTTTGTAATTCATGCTGGCCCTGAACTCACTATGTAACCCCAGGCTAGTCTTGAACTTGAGACAGTCCTCCTGCCTCTGCCTCCTGAGTTCTAGGATTACAGTTTGAACCACCATGCCCTATTTGAACCTAGGAATTTTGAAGGCTCCAAGCCATTGTTTGCTTCAAAAAGGTTTCTCTGTGTGTCTTGACATGCACTGAATAAATACTGCAAAATTGAAAAAAAGTCTCAGTTCGTAAAAACTATTTTCTTAATTATGCAGAAACTGTGTTTTGGAAAGTAGCATTTGGCATAATTCTCAGCTTCCCTCATGTATAATACTATTTTAAGAGACTAAGACCTGTTGTTTATTGGAAGAAAAGCTGGTATAGAATTTGGAAGGACTCACTTAAAAGTAGAAGGATCTGTAACTTGTGGAGAGAAAGAAGGAAAGATATTTTTTGGGAATGAAGCTGAAGTTTGAGTGTGTTTTGAGGGGACTGCTGTTTAAATTGGAGTAAGATAGTATGTATGTGTTACTTAAAGTGTAACACAGTTTGGGAAGAAAAGGACATTTGTCAAGACCTGCAAAGTTCCTTAGATAAATGACATGTGGAGGTATAAGCCAAAGAGTTTTAGGTTTTACAAACTATAAGTCTATAAGAGAAATGAATAATCAACTTGGACAATGGATTTCATATATTTGATATATCTCCTAGCATTTTGTGTCTTAGAAAACAACAACAAAAAATGGTGTGTGTGTGTGTGTGTGTGTGTGTGTGTGTGTGTGTGTGTGTGTATGTAAATAAAAGGACAAAAACCAATGATGCGGACCTGGAGCACAATGTGTGTGCTCTACACACTTCTGCCTCTTCCACAGGCTGCAACACTCCTGTTTGAGCATCTGAGTGAGGCCGTGCATTTGCACTGGGAAAAGTCTTCCTCTGAATAATTTGATTTTACTCTTCATTTTCTCATACTCTAATTAGACCATCTCCCCTAGAATTCTCTCATAAACTTCCATTTCTGAAGCTTTCCTGATAATTTGACTTGGACTCCCTCTACTGGCAGACATAATTCTTATTCCCAGTTAGGAACTGGGTAGTACAGAGTCTCATGATATTTACAGAGTCCCAATAAACTCTCTCTTTTACTTGAGGTTACCAGAGGATGAAAGAAAGATTTTTTTTTTGAGACAGGGTTTCACTTTGTAGTATAAGCTGGTCCTGAACTTAGCCTCTAACTAAACAATCCTCCTGCCTCTGCCTCCTGAGTGTTGGGATTACAGGTGTGAGCCACCACACCCAGCATTGTGATTTGTGGTTACCAGGATCTAATCCGGGACCTTGAGTTTATAATTCAGGTGCCAGAACCACTGAGCTAATTCTCTAGCCCAGTGCTGTGATTTCTTATTTGCATTTTATTTTTCTATGTAATGAAGTCTGTTAAGTAAATAAAAATCACATAAAACTTATTTTTAGCCCAGAATACAATGACCAAAAGGCCATATTTCATAAATGAATATAAATATTATTCATTACAAGCACATGCACTAGTAAAAATAAACAAAAGTGAAACAGTAGTAAATCAATGAAAAATCATGCTTTTCTTCTTGTTTTGAGACAGTATCACCCAGTAGTTCAGGTTGGACTTGACCTCACTATGTAGCCCAGGCTGGCCTTGAACTTGTGATCCTCCCACCTTAGAGTCTCCACAGTGGTGAGCCTGGAGGTGTGCTCCACCATGCTTGGTTTTTCTTTCTTGTGAAATTGATAGAGATTTTTACTACAGCAAAGTCACGAAGAAAATAAATGCAGAATGGTATTTTCCAATAAAGATTTTTTTTTCTACTCACAGACTGCAAAGTAGAATAAAATGGTCAACAGTTTTACTTCTGTGTAGCATTTCTGCTAGTAAGTTGAGGCATGCTTATGACAAATACTTAAAAAGCCACTTCCCCCCCCACTCCAATACTTTTCAGGTGGAAGGAATTCCACCAGATCAATGATACCATGTTTGTTTGAGATTCAAAAAGATCATACCACACTCTCCTTTTTCACAGAAACTGATGATGACAGATAAATTTTAGAATTATAAAAAAAAACTGATGGTGGGGGAAGGGCAGATATTTGACTGGATTCCTTGACTTGGGCCATTGGGAGATGAAGACTCATTGGATTTGTTCATTTTTGTTTTTGTCCTACTGATTAAACTGAGGGCTTTGATACTAAGTTATATTTCCAAGACCTCTGTTCATTTGGAGATACTGCATTAGTCTTTAAATAGTTCTTTACCCTCTTCTCACCTTGCCTTTATTTTCTATCCTTGTGTTTTGGGTGTCAATTGAGAATGAATGAGTTTTGGGACAGGGATTTAGCTCAGTGGTTCCAGCATCTGCTTTGCAAGCACAAGGTTCCTAGTTCAATCCCCAGAAACCATATACCACAAAGCCAGGCATAGAGACTCACACCCTCCAGCAATCAGCACCACATACCACAGTACCGGGCGTGGTGGCTCACACCTGTACTCCCAGAACTAGGAGACAGAGGCAGGAGGACTGCTGTGAGTTCCAGGCTTGCCCTGGCCACATAATGAGCTCAGGGCCACCCTGTCTCAAAAAAAACCCAACAAAACAAAAACAAAAAACAAAACAAACAAACAAAAAAGCAAAAGAAAAAAAGAATGAATGAGTTTAAATGAAATGACTCTTCCTTGGGAGTCACTAGTTCTCAATGCCGGGTTTCCTAGTAGAACTGAGGAGGGAAATGACAGCCGGGCGCACAGGCCAAACACCTGGGTGGAATGTGTAGAAGTCATGGAGACCCAGAGTCATGCACAGAACACAGAATATGGGCTGGGTTTGGCTCCTGAGCACAGAACCAATCAGTCAGTGCTATTTTCAATTCTTCTCTTACATCTGGCAGGAAGCCCAAGGGGTCTTTCAATGGCACAGTGTAAATCTGGAAGCAGGTCAAGTGAGTTTTTGAAGGGACCGTGTCCTTATGCATGAAGCAAAAACCAAGGCAAGCATTCCTGATAGAAAGGACCCCTCTCTTTGTCCTTGGGCTGCTGAGAGTGTCCAGCTGCCCACGCTTCAGCCTTCAGCACTTGCTTCTTTTCACCTTCACTAAATGTACATCCCCATTACCCCTTCTGTGTATGTTGCCCAATAGGTTTTTTTTTTTTCTTTGTCAAATCCTTTGTTCAGGACCCCAGAACCAAGAAAGAATTTCTGCTGCATTCACCATGTTGGAACAGCAATACTGTTTTAAGTCTCTGAAGACAGGCTGTCTTGCCCATGGACAGTGGCAGACATTGGTCATTTGGAAACCTTCAGTGTTTGGTCTGAGAGCTGTATGGAACTGATGAGAAGGTGAAGGAATTGTGGGATGCAGCAAAGTCTAGGTCCGTGTTTTCTTCTCAGAGAATGCAGCACACAACTCTTAATTTTCTTTCTGCCATCCATGTCTTGAAGGAATTATCCTTCCTTTACGCTGTGTTGCTCATAGGACTGTACTCATGACTGGTGAGAGTGGGAGGCATTGGACCCAAGCTAGGACAGTCCATGTCTTTCTCCAGAACTTTTGATCTTTAGGGAATATATTCCAATAGAATATGTATGGGGTGGGCTATCTGTCTAGAGCCAAAGTCGTCATCTCTAGATTACTACTTTTCACAGGTGCCCAGAGCAACCATGCTTCCTGTCCTTCCTGTAGCAGTGTTTCAAGCTTCCTTTCCAATTCTAACCATCTCAAATATTTCCAATGAGCTCTTCTTTCTTGTATAATACAACAGGATCAAGCCCACTGTTTGCCATTAAAAACAGAAAATGATGGATGCTTTCAGCCGTAGTGGTAGTTTCTGGTGGAAATAAGCGGAAGAATGAAAGAAAGCAGTTGTCCTGTCCTGCGGCTCCCACGGCCAGAGGCTGACCTGAGGCTGCCTGTTGGCGTTCAGACATCTGGGATGGCACCGTGTGATTCCCCAAAGCTCAGCTGGTGGGATCCAAGCCTGGAAAGCAGCAAAGAGCAGTGTGCTCCCAAGTATGCTACACAAGATTCATTCTTTGGGCATCACTTGAAATGTTTTTCTAAAGAAAATGGAGAAACAAATCGTCTTGTAAGTGCTCCTTGGAGATTTCCACTGCTCATAAATGTAGTAAAGGCTCTGATAAATTATGTGGGAAAGAGAATTGCTTAACTTTAACCCATTATTTTCTAAGCGTTCTCAGTTACGGAATTCTTTTTCCCATAGAATACCTTCTACTGTCTCTTGAGGAAATGTAAGTATAGAGGAATTAGAAAACCTAAGCTTATGAAATCTAAGTGCAGTTGGAGAGTGCCGAACAATACATTTTAATGGGCTATCTTATTTCTCCCCAAATTCTTCAATTTTAACCATATAGTTTTTTAAAAATGTGGAATATTTTACTGGGACCTCATAAGAAGTGGGTGTTTAACAAAATGGCTTTGATGACTTCAGATAATCTCACTTACTCCTTCAGATAATCTCACTCACTTCTAATGGGTAGATGATAAATTCATGCCAAGCTCCATAGTCAAGAATAAATACATTTTGATTTGATTTGATTTTTTAATTTTTTGAGACAGGGCCTCACTCTGTAGTTCAGGCTGGTCCTGAACTCAGCCTTGAACTCACAGCAGTCCTCCTGTCTCTGCCTCCTGAGTTCTGGGATTACAGACCTGGACCACCAGAATTGTGGCATTTGGTGTTAATTGCTGGTGGGTGTGAGTTATCACACCCAACATTGTTGTATGTGGTGACTGGGGATTGAACCTGGACCCTTGCCCTTGAAAGGCAGGTTCTGGAACCACTGAGCTAAGTCCCCGGCCCCACATTTTGATTTTATTAATGAGAGTATATATTTAAAATATGAGAATTGAAGTGAATTTATCACTGAATAAAAAAATTAATATATAATTGATTATAATAATGATTTTCAACCGTGAGTATTTTTCCCTCTGGAAGACCTGTGGTAATGTCTGTTGATTTTTGTTGTTATTTTGAGACAGGTTCTCGATTTTTAGTTCAGGGTGGCCCTGAACTCACTTTGTAGCCCCAGCTAGCCTCAGACTCATGGCAATCTTCCTGCTTCTGCCTCCTTGTACAGGAATTACAAGTGTGAGCCACCATGCCTGGCATTGTGGTATGTGGTTACCGGGGCTCGAACTTGGGACCTTGTGGGTGCCAGGCAGATGCTGGAACCACTGAGCTATCTTCTTGGCCTGTTGATGTTTTGATTGTCACAACTGGGTTGAGAGTAGTTCTATTTGCATCTACCGAGCAGAGGGACATGGTAAACATTCAACAGTAGAGCAGCCTCACACGATAAAGAGTTGTTCAGCTCCAAAGTTTGCTGAGTTGAAAATTGCTGAGTAATGGAGATGCTCCCTGGAAGGAAATAGTTTCACACTAAACCTCAATCAGTAGAGAGTCCTTTAGGGCATTCCTGTTTCTAAGCCATGTTAGACATTCCCCATGTACCACACTGTCTTTGAGTACTTAAGTCTAGATTTTATCATTAGCTGAAATTTGACCTGCATAAGTCACTGGGGCCTTCTTTTGTTTATTCCAAGAGACCAGATTAGATGAGATGATTGAAAGATCTCTTGTGATACTGCAGTTCATTAGGAACAGTCCTGATCTTTGAGCATTTTAAACATAAAATAAACTATCCTCAGGCTTAGGCTTTGGAGGCCTGTGTCTACACAGAGGAGTTCTGAATCTGAAGATGGTGCATCCGGGTCCTGGGCAGGTGTGATAAGTCACTCGAGAGTCCCGAGCGGAGGATGAATGGTTCACTGTCTCTTAGAGAATCTTCGCTGATCACTGTTGTTCTGCTCATGCCTTAAACAAAGCTCGGACCTCGGCTCTCCCCTCAATCCACTGTCCTCTGCCCTCCTGCTCTCTAACTCCACTCAGACACCACCTTTACGTTAATATCTATCTTACTCTCACATTCACATCTTTCTTCTGAGCACTGATTTTAGATACTCTTAGGCTGAGTGATAATGTGATAAGGATAGCAATAATAAGATAGCTTACATCATTGACCTCTTGCTATACTGCAGGCATTATGCTAAGCTCTCTATTTTATTAGCTTCAAAGACATACAAAGGCGGAGCAGCTTTTTCAAAATCAAACAATTTGCCTATGGTAGATGTGGTATTCAAAACTGCCAACGTTTCAAATTTCACATGTCCCTGAAATATCAGCTTCTCTCTTACACAGTCTTCTCACTACAAAGGATAGATGATATAAACTGGGCCAGAATTTGAAAATCCTCTCATTCCTTATATTAGTAAGGTGTTTTTTTTTTTTTTTTTTCCTGTGATGAAATACCTGAGAAAATCAATCAAATGATGAGAGTTTTATTTTAGTCAGTGGTTGTCCGTCTCCATTGTCTCTTGGCCTAGTGTGAGGTAGGCATCATGGTGGAGGGAACTCACTGGCCCAGGAAACGGAGAATGAAAGGAAAAAGCTGAGGACATGACATACCCTACAAAGGCCAAGTCCTTGGTGACCTAGTTCCTCCAACTTTTCACCTAGGAATTGGGCTTCTTCTCATGGACTGTATCTCAACCTCAAAGATGTGTAGATGGTTTATATTTTACTATTGCCCATCGGGTGGGAAAACCGATGGACAGTAGGAGGACACATCTGAGATCAGCTGTCTTGAAGACACCCCTTCAGTCCCACAAATGCACCCAGCTCTGGATCACGTGGTACTCCTCTCTCCCTTGAGGACATACTCTCAATGTGTTTGAATTTGTGCTTTGAAATTTCTGCCTAACAAATCCTTTTATGCTTCTTGTTGAGGTATCTAGAATATTTTTTTCTGCAATGGGAATCAGCAAACTATAATTTGATTCTCAGGGTAGATGAGATTAGAAGCTTCCGAGGACCCAGGTGACAATGTGGTTTACTTTGTTTTTATGGTGTCTCTACTTTGGGTATAGAGTAGGATTAGAGCAAAGTGTGTTAAGATTTAGTACTGCTGATGTGATTAGTATGTCATGATTTAACAGTGGCAACAGCAAAAAACAATTAGCAAGTGAATTAAATTTCATTTATATGTCTTCTGGGAAACTATCAGATTAAGTAACAATTGAACCCTTGATGCTCATGCTGCATGAACTGGGCCTGGCTCTGACAGTGAGGCCTAGGCTCCAGAGCCCACCTCCCCCATCATGCCTTTCAATAGAGAGCCTGGTTTTAATGAAAATAAAAATCTTTTACTTTAAAGATTCTCCGTACCAAAAATCCACCCAGGACCTTAATCAGTGAGCTAGAAAATTATTTTTTCATATTCTGTCAAAGGTATAACTTAGTATTGATGCTTTGAGGACATTCACTTTTATTTTTGTTTTAGAAATATAAGAAATACAGATTCCTGTAGTCTCTCTGGAGAAATGACTGCTTCCAGCTTGTGGACAATAGAAGTACAAAATGGCCTAGGACATTCTATTCAACAAGAAAGTCAGGGCAATGGGCAAAGACCCATGAGGGTGTGTTGAGTATTCAGGCATTGGATCAGTTGGAGTATTAACTCACATTCTTGCTAATTGCTAAGGGGGAAAGTTTACTTTCAAATTGGAAACATTGTTTTGGTGCTTTTTTTACTGAGTGACTACAATCTTTCTTGTTAAGAATAGGATCATCTGGGGCCGTGGAGTTAACTCAGTGGTTCCAGAGCCTGTCTTGCAAGCGCAAGGGCCCGGGGTTTGATTTCCGCGGCAACCACATACCATACTGGGTGTGGAGACTCACGCCCAGCAACAATCAGTACCACATACCACAGTGCCGGGCGTGGTGGCTCACGCCTGTAATCCCAGCACTCGGGAGGCAGAGGCGGGAGGATTGCTGTGATGTGAGTTTGAGGCTGAGCTCAGAGCCAGCCTGAACTACAAAGCAAGACCCTGTCTAAAAAAAAAAGAATAGGATCATCTGACATTCTGGTGATGTGGCAAAGTACAAAGCATACAACATCATTCTGTTAGGCAGGTAGTTAGATGTTAGTGGGCCTTGATAGGCAAGAGGGGTAGCTCCAAAATAGCACGTATTTCCTATTAATTGAAGAAAGACTTCAGTGTATAATACATGTACAATCATTTGTCAGATCTCAGACTTAAAATGATCCTTTAGAGCCCAGTGAGATTTTCAGTTTATAACTGAGCCCTTTCTTTTTATTATTCGGCTCTCTGACCATCTCAGTCTCACACAAGGCACACTGCATTCCTGACTGCCATAGCCTAGAAAGGGAATATGATGTAAAGACCTTCCTGCTTCCGCCCAGGAACTAGTTTAAATTTAGGACGATCTTTTATAAGTTTCTTACATAATTTAAGGCTCTACAGAAACACTGATTGTCTACAAAGGACAGAAAGATATTCTGCAATTCCTAAATAACTTGTAAGTAAAATAGTGATAAACATAATTACACTAGTTCCCTAGATTCAAAGAACAACTATTGGGTGCATAAAAACTTGTCCAAACTCAGTGCGGATGCCTTTGTGGCACTGTCCACCTTCTGTTTTAACGTGTAATTCTTTTTTGGTGTGTTGTGTGCAGTACTGGGGACTAAACTTGGGCTGTTGTACTTCCAAGGTAGGCGCAGTACCACTTGAGCTAAATCCCTAGCAACATGTAATTCTTCTTTTTAATTGATTTTATTTGTAACATTTTATATATACATTGTGATCACAGTTGACATTGAGAATTTGTACCAGTTTATGACACGACTTAATTGTCATTTTTTCCCATTTCCCTGACCCCTACAAATCTCCCACCCACAACATGTAATTCTTTTTATCTCTGTACTGCACAATAAATCCTACCTACACTTCTGCACAGCCTATGGACCTTGACTGAATACTTTTTACTGAAGGTACAAAGAAGTGAGGACTAAGGAAGCCAGGGCCAATTCTGCACTATATCAGCACCTGGCTCCAGTGGAGAGTGCCTGCAATATTTCTGCCAAAGGTCTTAAAATGAATTTAATCAAGATTCTAATTATTACTTATCTTGTAATGTATAGGAAAAAGAAATGGTAACATATAAATTTAGTAATACCACTAGAAATGGCTCACAAAACTTCAAAATGCAGGCAGTTTTATAAGACCATAGACCTGTTTTTTTTTTTTCCCCCAAAATGCATATGCCATTTTAATAAAAGACTTAAAGATTAGATCATTTTAACAAAATCCTTTATTTCAGTGAAAACCAAAAGATAACATTTAGGTAACTTTGAGTGCTATTAAGGGATTACTGTTAATTTTCCTAAACATGCACAGTACTGTTGCTGTCAGAACGTCCCTTCTTTCAGGAGACGGAGCCTGCAGTATTTAGGTGTCATCATGTCTCTAAGTTATGGATAACAAGAAAAGCAAATATGACAAATTATCAATAACTTATCAATAAATTATCAATAACTGAGTCAATTTTCCTAGCAACAGTATTTTTATTTGTTTTTAATTTTTAATTTTTAAAGTATTTTTAAACAGTTTGATTTTAGTGTGGTTGGGAACTTTAGTCTTCTCAGAGATCTTAAATAAAAGATCAATGCAGATGTGTGATGGTTGAGACCTTGTTCTGAGTTGGCTTTCTGAATCCCCTACCTTTTTTCTTTAAATGTACTCAGGCTCACTTACCACATCTGTAAAATGGAAATAGCAGGAAGCTCTACTTCAGGGAGAGGCTGGGGGAATTAACAGAGATTTAAAAAATCTATAAACAAAGTGTTTAGCACTAGTGTGGCATGGAGTACTTGCTAGATAATTGTTATCAGATAGTTTTGCTTTTGTGATTGTTGTCTACATGGACTCTGTCTGTTAGGGAGCTGTCATTCTAGTCTTGGGTGACTTCTCTTTTTTTTTTTAAACCCTGATTGCAGTTCACCATGGATCTTTGTTATGGCTAAGTTTCTATCCACTACCTGGGGCCAGAGATTCAGCTCAGTGGTGCCTTGCATGGGGCGAGGTTCCCCAGTACCAAAACAACAACAAACCGATAACAAACCCCCAAAGTTATCCAGCATCTGTACAGCGGTCCCAGAGGCTGGTGTCACACCAGGGAAGATTGTGAAATCAGAAGTTGGGAGACAGAAAACTGTGGACAGAGGTGGAAGCGGAAATCCTTCCTCACAGACCTGAAGCCCAAGTGAAGGAGATGGACGAGAGCTGGGAGAGGCGCTGTGGCCCTGCTAGACAGTTTGTGCCTCCCCCTCCCCTACTCCACCCCCTAAACTCCAGGACTTGAGCTTGGGCGGGTTTTGATTTGCTTGCCTTTGGCTTCTGAGTGCTTGTTTTCCTCTCCTCATCTCTTTCTGGATCATTTCAAGTCACTCATCTTAATCCTATCCCAGTTCATGGTCACTGGCAGAGGACTTGAAGTAGCGCTACTTCATCCTAAAACTTTAAATCTTCCAATCTTTAAATCTTTCAAGTGATTTGAAAAATTGGTGCACAGGAGAAGAGAAATAAAGTCTCATTTTCAAGGATAATTTCACGTTTCACCATCTAAAAAAAAACTGATTTAAAAAAATCATGATTTAGTATTGAATGCAGCTTCAATTTTCTAACAGAAGACAATGGCAAAGTTGTGCTTTACGATTCAAATTTTTACTTAATCCAAAACTTTCCTGGGGCAGTAGAAGAGCCTAAATCAAGACAAAGTCACAATATTCCTTCCTTTCAGCTTTTGGAGACAAAGATTGAAAGGCAAATAGACTGTGAACTTGGGTAAATTATGGGAGCTCGGTGTATCTCTACATCAAAGGGTCACATGGGGAAAATGAGTGGTCACTGAGAGGCGGCCATGGCTGTTCAGTTTCTTCCCTCTTTGGGAAATTCTTCTGTTCATACTGTAGCTTGCCCAGCAGGGGAAAGGCTTGACTTTATTTGTGTTACTGGGTGTGCAGTCAGCTTCTGTGTTAGTATTTCAACATGTATCATTTATGTCAGGAAAAATCATCACTTGGGCCTTATCAAATTCCCACCAGATGCTGGGATCCAACTCAAGTACTCGAGCGCTAGAGTAGCATCTCTCAAGAAACCAATATTCCAATCAGACAAAAAGAAAAGAAATCCCTGAGAATATCTTGCTTCTACCTTTTCTCCTGTCTACATTATAGGCAACAGATAAATTGCTTTTTGGGAAAGACTGAAAGGAAATTTCTTTTTTTCTTTCTGTTGACTATTCTTTTCTCTATTTTATGTTTGAATCTTGCTTTTATAGCAATAAGTTCCCTTACAAAGCATTTGTACAGGTAGATTTATTTCCATGAAGTTGTCCTGACACTGAGATCTTCACTTCACCTGTGTGAGTAGTAGTCAGAATGGACACAAATTTCCAGTCATTCCTGGTGATGATACTTTTAAAATGATGGATTTGGGTTGTCTGTCCCCAGGCTGGCAGTGAGAAGTCCACACAATGCCTGGAGCAGTTACTGTAAGAGAGGTTAACCAGCAGGAGTTGACCAGGGCTCTGGCAGCGTTGTTCCAAAAGTGTGGGAAGCTGAGAGCCCCCGAATGGGCAAACACAGTCAAATTGGCTGAGTATAAAGAACTTGCTCCTTTCAACGAGAACTGGTTCTACGTGTGCGCTGTTTGCACAGCAGGGCACCTGTACCTACGGGGTGGTGCTGTGTTGGCTCCATGACCAAGATCTACAGTTGGTGTCCAATAACTGGCCTCATGCCCAGACACTTCAGCCGAGGATCTAAGAGTGTGGGACACCATGTCCTCCAGGCCCTGGAAGATCTGTGAATGGTGGAATAGGACCAAGATGGAGGCTGTAAACTGACACCCCAGGGACAGAGGTCGCTGGACAGAATTCCAGACAGGTGGCGGCTCCCAACAAGAAGCGTTAGAACAAAGGATGCTGGGTTAATAAACAATCTCATTCTAAAAAAAAATGGACTCAGAAGCTGGACCAATAGAAAGAAGGAGAACCGGGTGGTAGAGCAGGAGCAGGGGCTTTTGCTTGGCAACACTGGAGAAGAGCCAGGAAGCTGAGCCAAGGGAAATGTGAGCCAGAGGGTGGCAGAAGGGCTTCTTGGTAAGAGATTGCAGAAGACTGTGTTGGCCTGTGATCTGGTGTGTTTTCAGCCTGACAGTATCATAGCACATTTATTAGGGTATTAATAGTTGTAACGTCTTATTTGCCCGAGAAATTATTTCAAACCCAAATTCCAGGGCCAGCACATGATCTGGCTTGCTCTTCCACAGGGAATTTATGAGGCCATCCTGCATTGTGTCCTTTGTGCCCCAGGTGTGTGCCCTTCCACTGTGCCCTCCAGAACCTGCGCCATTCATTATTCCTCCCTGCTGGAGCATCACTCTCTGCTTTCTATGCACTCTTTCCCACTTAACCTATAAAAAGGGTCAGCTCTCCTTTGTCTGAGGATATAAGAAAAAATCTTTTCTTAATTTCTGCCCATTGCTACCCACTCTTTTTTTTTTGACAGGGTCTCACTTTGTAGTTCAGGCTGGCCCTGAGCTCAGCCTCCAAGTCACATCACAGCAGTCCTCCTGCCTCTGCCTCCCGAGTGCTGGGATTACAGGCGTGAGCCACCACGCCCGGCACTGTGGTATGTTGTGCTGACTGCTGTTGGAGTGAGTCTCCATGCCCAGTATTGTATGTGGTTACCGGGGGACTGAACCCAGGTCCTTGCGCTTACAAGACAGGCGCCGGAACCACTGAGCTAAATGCCCGGCCCATTGCTACCCACTCTTGTTTCTCTTTTGCTTTACAGAACCACCCTTGACAAAAGGCTCTCCCTTTGTAGTCTTTTATTCACTTTCCACAGAAATCTAGCTTTTGTTGCTTCCCTAAGTGACCTGTTCAGTGGATATTTTCTTTGTTTTTAATTTTGCACCATCTGGTTCTATTGACTCTCCTGTTCTTTTAAGATGTTTCCTCTTTGTATTCACACCATATATATATATATTTTTTTTCCCTACTTCTCTACCCAGGGTATTTCAGACTCTCTTATTATTATTATTAAATACTCACTTCTTTTCAGTCCCAGAACTTCTATATAGAATTAGTGTCCTGCTGCACAAAAAGGACAGTGGGGTGGGTTGGGAGGTAGCTCGAAGCTGTGTCTGCATGCACTTTAACTTAAGAAAACATCAACTGCTGTGTGCAAAGGCTGAAGTGAGGGTAAGGCAGGCTAGTGAGCCCTATCCTTAGAACTGTTTCTGGACACCTAAACTACTTCCAGTTTACCAACTATAAACTGCTAGGATATAAAGATCTCAAAAACCAAGTATATACCCAGGGCTGAGAGAATTAATTTGAGCCCTGCTAATAATTAGGCTGTATTTATATAGGCACATATGTAGAGCTAGTTGCAAAACCAGCAGCAAGTGTTTTTTTCTTCCAGTGTCGTTTCCCCTCTGTCTGGAGTGATTTCTTCTTCCCTCCCGATGACTCCCAAGCTCTTCCTCATTTATTTCCTGCCATCTGAAGAAACACCCTGAGATGCCCAGTTCCAGACTGGGTCTCCATTTCTCCTATTTCTTCTGCAAAAATCGTTCCTAGCATGTCCAGCCTATAAAAGGTCCCTTTCTGTTCCCCCAAGATTTCTCGTGGTGTATGTTTTTCCTAGTCACAGCAAACTGAGCAAACCTGAGATTGCTGGTCGGCACTTGTACTGTGTTAACCTTTATCAAGTTGGCTTTATTGTGGTAGTTCTTAGTCCTTATCGTATTCCAACTATCCAGAACATTTCCATTTTCATGTTTTACCAATGACATACATAAAACATATCCACAGTGGAACTTGTAAGTCTCTTCTAATCTGTTTGCTTATTTCTCTTCCATTGAACAGTAGGGCCTATTATCTATCTAAATTATTTTAAAAAGGAAATATTTGGAAACTCTTCTAGAATCCTCTTTTTTTTTCTATCTTATTTATCACCAAGTCCTATAAATTATTTCACTTAAATATACTCCAAATAGCTTTCAGTTCATTTTTATCTTTCATGAGATTATGTGCCTGTCACCATGGGATTAGATCTCCTCATAACTAAAATCTCACTACCCCATCTCAGAATTCTCTCCTTCAAGCACTAGGGTTCTGCTATTTCATGTGAGTAACTCTTGTTAAATACAGAGACAATCCTTCAGCTCTAGCTATGTGTGTTACTTTTTGTTGAAGGCCAGTGTCTTGCTGATGTCAGTGACACAAGGAGAAGTGTGACTGTCAGGTTAGAAACACACACACACACACACACACGTGAAGATGAAATACCTCATCAAAATGGGGCTCATTTGCTCCTGCCGATGAAGGTGTTAGAGTTAGAGGACCGTGGGTTGTAATTCTTTTGCTACCGCCAGAACTGGAGCCAGCAGGGGATTTTGACACGTCTCTGTTCTTTGGCACAGATGTCTCTTGGGTATCGCGGTTGGTGGCGTGTGGTAGACCAGCACCCGTAAGACTCAGAGCGAACCTCCAGTAGAATTGCCTGGAATTCATGGGTGGTACGCTGGCTGCCCATGACCCTAATCTTTCTTCACATTAAATTCCTTTCTATTCAACCTTAGAATAAAGGGAGCTGTTATCAAAGGTTTGCTTGATGTGTAAGGAAAAGTGTGTGTGTATTTCTGGGTCAGGGTATAAAGGGACTCTCGGGGGAGGGGGGGAAGGAGAGGGATGCCAGGAACTACTTGATTAGCCTTAAGAGATTTTATTCCAGAAACGGGCTTTGTTAAATAAGGAGATCTGGGATTCTGTGATTAAACTCTTTCAACAAACGCCTTCATTTTTCATTCAGGTAAGGTAAGTCTTAGCTTTAGAAAAGAACTTGCATGCCTTTGTCAGCCTATTTTTAGACTATATATTCTATTTTCCATACTGCCACACACACACGCACACACGCACACATGCGTGCGCACACGTTTTATAGCAGCATGGCTTTTTATTTTCTGTACCAATTTTTCCTGTTTTATTGTTGTTTCTTTTTTTTTTTTTCTCACAAACTTTCTTGAATGTTTTTCTAGTTTAAGAGGTATACCTGGTGATTTATATTCTTAGGAAAGGACTGACTTTACTTTAGGGCAGAAAGGCCAGGGCAGCATCTTCGCGGGCCTGGGCGGGGCCGGGCGGATCGCCCTGGGGCACGGGACTCAGCCCCGCGGGTGTGAACCGCGGCGGCGCATGCTTGATCCGTGCAGTGGAGCCCCGGAAGGGCGTTTTCCAGACGCTGTCGGAGGTTACTGTTCTCAGGAGAGGAGCAAGATTGTAGATGCGCAGTCAGTGGGGCTCTCCTCCCTCTGCTGTTCCTAAGTAAGATAGTTTTATTTAACTTATATCCTCAGTCTAGCGCAGGGCAGGACACGTGTGAGTGTCCAACATAAACTTGTTGAATGGCCGATGTATCTATTGGCTGCTTCGTACACTACACTTTCTCAGCCGGAACCAAGGGGAGCGCCCTTCACAGGAGAAGATACAGAAGCGTGGGGGAGAGTCCTAATCACCATCCCCAGACCAGAATGGCCACTGCCTGTCTGCGGGAGCAGTGAGGGGCCTGGGTCAGGTGGCTTAATTTCTTCCGAAGTTCTTTCTAGGGTCAACTACATGCACCAGATGTGAAATCTGAAGGCTCTTCACAGATCTGATTATGTCGTTAGCTGTAGTTTTCCAGTTACCTTAGATCAGGTTATTTGATAGTATTCTGTGTACTCTAAGAATCTACTTCATCCCACCCTGGGGTTCACAGCACACTTGTAGTTGCTTTCTTAGATTTCTACCGAACTGTTGTTGAATAAGTGCTATACAACCACATCACATCGCCCAGATTTCTTTTTATCTCTGGAATTAAAAAAAAAAAATCCCACACAGTTAATACAAAGTTTTTAAAGCAGGCCCTGTACAAATGGTTCTGTCTTGTAAGATGTAAAAGGTTAATTTCAAGGTAGCCAGACTTTCTCAAGTTCTCATTAATGAGGTCAGTTCCTTTTTAAACTGCTGTACTTTTCTTGTTTTTGGGTTTCTGTGGGTTCATGCTGAGTTAAAAGAGATTTCAGGTTGCCATTTATTCAGCTCTTTTACTTTTCCATTTTTATTTAATGTAGCAGAAAAAGCACAGGATTTTTCAATCATGAAAACCTAAAACATCAAAGGATATTTGATATTCATAGCTTGAATTTCACAATTCCAGGGGAAATGCTTCCGTAATGAAAATGATCCAGAGTGAGGTCCCCGCACATGCAGCAGTGGACCCACTTCTGCAAATATTCAAACAGCTGCTCCATTATGTTTGTGAATTTATACTCAACATTTTAACTAGTCTTTAAGAAAGGTTTGGGGCTCTTATCATCTATGAGTATTTATTTTGATTGAAAAGAAAATAGGAGACTTTCTGATCAGAATTACCAAATATATAATGATATCAGTTCCTTCCAGAAAATTGTTTCCAGGGGCCATCACTTGAGATGAAAAGCAAAAGCCATGGGGGAAGGTATTTTCCATCATAAATGGGTTTTTTTTTTGTTGTTGTTGAGGAATAAACAGAGAAAAACCAGGACTTTATCCTTTGTGCTGAGTTACTTGTTGTGAAATTAGAATCAATGCCATCTCTATGTGTGGTCTCTTTTTTTTTGAGACAGGGTCTCACTTTGTAGTTCAGGCTGGTCCTGAGCTCAGCCTCAAATTCACATCACAGCAATCCTCCTGCCTCTGCCTCCCGAGTGCTGGGATTACAGGTATGAGCCACCACGCCCGGTACTGTGGTATGTGGTACTGATTACTATTGGGCATGAGTCTCCACACCCGGTATTGTATGTGGTTTCCGGGAATAGAACCCGGGTCCTTGCGCTTGCAAGACAGGTGCCAGAACCACTGAGCTAACTCCCCGGCCATATGTGTGGTCTCTTTAGCAGTTAAAAGAAGCAGAATTCCCAGAATCCTTCTTTTCCTAGCCTAAGGCTGGGTTAGAGCCCCTGGGAACAGGAGTCTGGATAGCAGAAAAGTGGCCATTTTCTTTCATGATTCTTCAAAGGCAGATGAAGATGTGGATTGAGAAGTAACTGCATAGTGAGTTTGTTGTAATGTTCTCAAATCTGTGCTTTTAGCCACAAATTTCCTGCCTATCACTTCCGCTGATGTTCTAGCTACTTTTAATTCCTTGTATTTAACCTATACTTGGAATGCATAGGTACAGTCCCTTCTGTTTTCCAGACTTGATCTTGACTTCATGCTGGCGACCTCAGCCTTGGTGGGTGTCAGACCTTCTCCCTAACCCAGGACTTGTCTGCGTGGGTGTGAAAATACATGTCACCCTGGGCTGTTTGTATCATCGGAAGGAAATTGTGGAGATAGTATACATGCTGGGGGGAGGGAGAAAAAGAAAGACAGAGACAGAGGCAGTGACAGAGAGGGAAAGAGAGAGTCCGTGAGTCTTCTGGAGGCCAGAGGAATCCTTTTCTCTGGGTCCAAGCTGTGCAGATGTCAGACTCACTCTTGCTGAAGGCTGCTTTAATTTAACTTCGGCTTCTGGATCTGACTCCTTTGATACGTCTGTCATCCAGACCAGCAGGCCGGGAGCACAGCCTCTGGGAACTGGATGGGAGAGAGAATCAGGGATGACAGCAGAGGGGTGGGCTTGTGGGAACTTCCTCCTGACTGTCTTTACTTCTAAATGCTTTCATCCAACAGAATCTTGTGAATGCATTTATTTTCCTTGGAGCAAAGCAGGTGCAAGAATGAAACGGGACCATAGCAGTTCACTTTGAGGGTCTAGGCCAGGCTGGGTCAGGGAGAGTTGCTGCTGTGGGGTATCTGTTGATGAAGGGAAGGAACTGGACATTCTTCATAGCTTCTGTACTGTGATACTCCTGGCTCTGCTTTATCAGAAGTACATGACCTGAGCATTCTGTTTGTTTCTGTTTTGCTTAGGTAGGTAATGTTCTTAATTATCATGATAAGATCCATAAATTCAACTGTAAAAAGATTGGAAGCTGGTTATTATGGTTTCATTGCTCTTTGGTATTTTGATGAAAAAGGAATTCTTAGCAGAGAGTGGGAAGCAATTATGCTGTTGAGCTAAAATCTTTCATCTCCTAAATGCGTGTGTAAAGGACAGACAAAAGATTTACCAGATAAACCCCACGAACTCTGGTAGTTTCACTTTTGTTCCTCTCATATCTTGACCTGAGTTCTTGGAAATCAAATGTACCTCTTGTGAAATTATAATTTGTTTTCCAGAATTTAAGGCTTAAAACATTTCCACCTCTTTGGAGAAGGAAATGGAATTTGCCTCCTATCGACATTTATTCTATCTTGGTATCTGCTCTTGTCAACAGAAGTCAGAGAAGACTATACTGGAAGTCACAGTTTGTGAGATTCGGAGCCAACCACTGGGTCAGTAGTCTTAGTATTGTCAGTGTCTTGATGAAAACATACTCATAGTAGTTACCCATTGCTAAAGAATAAGACTAAAACTCTGGTTAAAACCCTTAGCAAAGGAACTTTAGTTAAAGGCATCCTACTCTTAATAGGCAGTTGTAAGCAAAGCAAAAACTTCTGACCTAATGCCCATTCATCCTTCCAACCATTCCATCTCTCCTAAAAGATATTCACAGACCTAATCATCCCTATAACTCAAGCTAAAGGTAAGGAGTGAGAGTGGGGTAGAGTGCAGTGGCCTTGTTGGAACTGTAGATATTAACATATAATTTTAAACTCAATATAGGGGCTCCCAGGAGATCTACAAGAAAAATACCATTCTTTAGATAATTGTATTTGCTGCCTAGAACCTTTTTAAAATATTCTCAAACCCTAATACAACCCCTAATCTCTCCTCCTGATCCCATTGCTTCCCCTTGGCAGCTCTAGTAGTCCTGATCTAACTAAACTTTCTAGTGTTTCTGTACTCCTTGTTTGTTGGTAAATTCTTTTATTGGCCAACAGCACTGGTTCTCTCTTTTTCTCTCCTCTTTGCAATTGTTACCATTGGTTCCATCTTCTATGAGCCATTAAATTGCCCATAATACAGTAAGTGAATAGTTACTAAGTCCAGTAGTCATCAGATACGTCAGGGTGGAATTCCTCTCTCATCATCTTGTGAAGAATCTAGAAACTTCTTATTTCCTTTTCTCTCAACTTATAATTTAGTGGAGACAGACCAAACAAAAAAATAATGAAAAGGAAATAAGAAGTTCCTAAACTCTTTACAAGATGATGGAGCGAAACTCAGACAGAGAGAGATCATATGTCTGGTTTTTACCCTGAAGTATCTGATGACTACTGGACTTAGTAACTATTCACTTATTGTATTATGGGCAGTTTAATGGGTCACAGAAGAAAATTTACCAATGAACAAGGAGGACAGAAACACTAAAGAGTTGTTAGATTAGGACTACTATGTTCCATAGCTGAGGAGTATAACGGGTCTATTTTAGTACAATACGGAGACAAATAACTCAGCGTAGGGAGTCAGAGAAGAAAGTGATGGGAAAATTGAATTGCAAAGAATAAGGAGGCAGTAGTTAGAATAAGGAAGGAGGCATGCATGTCAGGCGTGTAGAATAGTTAGTGGGACTGGTAATTGATGTGAAGGTGATTGTGTGTGTATTTTTTTTTTTAGGTTTTTTGAGACAGGGTCTCGCTTTGTGGTTCAGGCTGGCCCTGAGCTCAGCCTCAAACTCACATCACAATCCTCCTGCCTCTGCCTCCCGAGTGCTGGGATTACAGGCGTGAGCCACCACGCCCGGCACTGTAGTATGTGGTACTGGTTGCTGCTGGGTGTGGGTCTCCACACCCAGTATTGTTA